>JAESHU010000145.1:0-64334 GCA_017639245.1 Myiopsitta monachus | reverse complement strand
TTAGAAATAGGTAAGAAATGGCAAAAATTGTTGAGAGCTAGCCAAAAAATGGGTTTAAAGGGGTTAGAAATGGACCAAAGTGGGTTAGAAATGGCCAAAAATGGCTTAAGGCAGGTTAGAAATGGCAAAAATTGTTGAGAGCTAGCCAAAAATGGCTTAAAAGGGGGTTAGAAATGGTCAGAAGTGGGTTAGAAATGGCCAAAAAGGGCTTAAGACAGGTTAGAAATGGGCACGACTGGACTTGATATGGCCAAAAATAGTTTAGAAATAGCCAGAAATGGCTTAAAAATGGGTAGAAATGGCACAACTGGGATAGAAATGTTTTAAAAAATTTCGAAAGAGCCAAAAATGGCATTAAACGCGTTAGAAATGGTCAAAATTGGTTCAGAAATGCTCAGAAAAGGAATAAAAAGGGATATAAATGGGAAAAACGGGGGAAGAAATAGCAAACAAATGGTTAGAAAAAGCCAGGAATGTCCTTCAGGTGGGTTAGATGTGGGCAAAACTGGGTTAGAACTGGGCAACAATGGGTTAGAAAGGGGCAAAAATGTCCCAAATAGGTAAGAAATGGCAAAAATTGTTGAGAGCTAGCCAAAAATGGGTTTAAAAGGGGTTAGAAATGGACCAAAGTGGGTTAGAAATGGCCAAAAATGGCTTAAGACAGGTTAGAGTTGGCAAAAATTGGTGAGAGCTAGCCAAAAATGGCTTTAAAGGGGGTTAGAAATGGTCAGAAGTGGGTTAGAAATGGCCAAAATTGGCTTAAGACAGGTTAGAAATGGGCACGACTGGACTTGATATGGCCAAAAATAGTTTAGAAATAGCCAGAAATGGCTCAAAAATGGGTAGAAATGGGCACAACTGGGATGGGATAGAAATGTTTTAAAAAATTTCGAAAGAGCCAAAAATGGCATTAAACGCGTTAGAAATGGTCAAAATTGGTTCAGAAATGCTCAGAAAAGGATTAAAAAGGGATAGAAATGGGCAAAATGGGGCAGAAATAGCAAACAAATGGTTAGAATAAGCCAGGAATGTCTTCAGGTGGGTTAGATGTGGGCAAAACTGGGTTAGAACTGGGCAACAATGGGTTAGAAAGGGGCAAAAATGTCTTAGAAATAGGTAAGAAATGGCAAAAATTGTTGAGAGCTAGCCAAAAATGGGTTTAAAAGGGGTTAGAAATGGACCAAAGTGGGTTAGAAATGGCCAAAAATGGCTTAAGACAGGTTAGAGTTGGCAAAAATTGGTGAGAGCTAGCCAAAAATGGCTTAAAAGGGGGTTAGAAATGGTCAGAAGTGGGTTAGAAATGGCCAAAATTGGCTTAAGACAGGTTAGAAATGGGCACGACTGGACTTGATATGGCCAAAAATAGTTTAGAAATAGCCAGAAATGGCTTAAAAATGGGTAGAAATGGGCACAACTGGGATAGAAATGTTTTAAAAAATTTCGAAAGAGCCAAAATGGCATTAAACGCGTTAGAAATGGTCAAAATTGGTTCAGAAATGCTCAGAAAAGGAATAAAAAGGGATATAAATGGGAAAAACGGGGGAAGAAATAGCAAACAAATGGTTAGAAAAAGCCAGGAATGTCTTCAGGTGGGTTAGAAGTGGGCAAAACTGGGTTAGAACTGGGCAACAATGGGTTAGAAAGGGGCAAAAATGTCTTAGAAATAGGTAAGAAATGGCAAAAATTGTTGAGAGCTAGCCAAAAATGGGTTTAAAAGGGGTTAGAAATGGTCAGGAGTGGGGTAGAAATGGCCAAAAATGGCTTAAGACAGGTTAGAGTTGGCAAAAATTGGTGAGAGCTAGCCAAAAATGGCTTTAAAGGGGGTTAGAAATGGTCAGAAGTGGGTTAGAAATGGCCAAAATTGGCTTAAGACAGGTTAGAAATGGGCACGACTGGACTTGATATGGCCAAAAATAGTTTAGAAATAGACAGAAATGGCTTAAAAATGGGTAGAAATAGGCACAACTGGGATAGAAATGTTTTAAAAAATTTCGAAAGAGCCAAAAATGGCATTAAATGCGTTAGAAATGGTCAAAATTGGTTCAGAAATGCTCAGAAAAGGAATAAAAAGGGATATAAATGGGAAAAACGGGGGAAGAAATAGCAAACAAATGGTTAGAAAAAGCCAGGAATGTCTTCAGGTGGGTTAGATGTGGGCAAAACTGGGTTAGAACTGGGCAACAATGGGTTAGAAAGGGGCAAAAATGTCTTAGAAATAGGTAAGAAATGGCAAAAATTGGTGAGAGCTAGCCAAAAATGGCTTTAAAGGGGGTTAGAAATGGTCAAAAGTGGGTTAGAAATGGCCAAAAATGGCTTAAGACAGGTTAGAAATGGGCACGACTGGACTTGATATGGCCAAAAATAGTTTAGAAATAGCCAGAAATGGCTTAAAAATGGGTAGAAATAGGCACAACTGGGATAGAAATGTTTTAAAAATTTCGAAAGAGCCAAAAATGGCATTAAACGCGTTAGAAATGGTCAAAATTGGTTCAGAAATGCTCAGAAAAGGAATAAAAAGGGATATAAATGGGCAAAATGGGGCAGAAATAGCAAACAAATGGTTAGAAAAAGCCAGGAATGTCTTCAGGTGGGTTAGAAGTGGGCAAAACTGGGTTAGAACTGGGCAACAATGGGTTAGAAAGGGCAAAAATGTCTTAGAAATAGGTAAGAAATGGCAAAAATTGTTGAGAGCTAGCCAAAAAATGGGTTTAAAAGGGGTTAGAAATGGACCAAAGTGGGTTAGAAATGGCCAAAAATGGCTTAAGGCAGGTTAGAAATGGCAAAAATTGTTGAGAGCTAGCCAAAAATGGCTTAAAAGGGGGTTAGAAATGGTCAAAAGTGGGTTAGAAATGGCCAAAAATGGCTTAAGACAGGTTAGAAATGGGCACGACTGGACTTGATATGGCCAAAAATAGTTTAGAAATAGCCAGAAATGGCTTAAAAATGGGTAGAAATGGCACAACTGGGATAGAAATGTTTTAAAAAATTTCGAAAGAGCCAAAAATGGCATTAAACGCGTTAGAAATGGTCAAATTGGTTCAGAAATGCTCAGAAAAGGAATAAAAAGGGATATAAATGGGAAAAACGGGGCAGAAATAGCAAACAAATGGTTAGAAAAAGCCAGGAATGTCCTCAGGTGGGTTAGATGTGGGCAAAACTGGGTTAGAACTGGGCAACAATGGGTTAGAAAGGGGCAAAAATGTCTTAGAAATAGGTAAGAAATGGCAAAAATTGTTGAGAGCTAGCCAAAATGGGTTTAAAGGGGTTAGAAATGGACCAAAGTGGGTTAGAAATGGCCAAAATTGGCTTAAGACAGGTTAGAAATGGGCACGACTGGACTTGATATGGCCAAAAATAGTTTAGAAATAGCCAGAAATGGCTTCAAAATGGGTAGAAATGGGCACAACTGGGATAGAAATGTTTTAAAAAATTTCGAAAGAGCCAAAATGGCATTAAACGCGTTAGAAATGGTCAAAATTGGTTCAGAAATGCTCAGAAAAGGAATAAAAAGGGATATAAATGGGAAAAACGGGGGAAGAAATAGCAAACAAATGGTTAGAAAAAGCCAGGAATGTCTTCAGGTGGGTTAGATGTGGGCAAAACTGGGTTAGAACTGGGCAACAATGGGTTAGAAAGGGGCAAAAATGTCCCAAAATAGGTAAGAAATGGCAAAAATTGTTGAGAGCTAGCCAAAAATGGGTTTAAAAGGGGTTAGAAATGGACCAAAGTGGGTTAGAAATGGCCAAAAATGGCTTAAGACAGGTTAGAGTTGGCAAAAATTGGTGAGAGCTAGCCAAAAATGGCTTTAAAGGGGGTTAGAAATGGTCAGAAGTGGGTTAGAAATGGCCAAAATTGGCTTAAGACAGGTTAGAAATGGGCACGACTGGACTTGATATGGCCAAAAATAGTTTAGAAATAGCCAGAAATGGCTCAAAAATGGGTAGAAATGGGCACAACTGGGATAGAAATGTTTTAAAAAATTTCGAAAGAGCCAAAAATGGCATTAAACGCGTTAGAAATGGTCAAAATTGGTTCAGAAATGCTCAGAAAAGGATTAAAAAGGGATAGAAATGGCAAAATGGGGCAGAAATAGCAAACAAATGGTTAGAATAAGCCAGGAATGTCTTCAGGTGGGTTAGATGTGGCAAAACTGGGTTAGAACTGGGCAACAATGGGTTAGAAAGGGGCAAAAATGTCTTAGAAATAGGTAAGAAATGGCAAAAATTGTTGAGAGCTAGCCAAAATGGGTTTAAAAGGGGTTAGAAATGGACCAAAGTGGGTTAGAAATGGCCAAAAATGGCTTAAGACAGGTTAGAGTTGGCAAAAATTGGTGAGAGCTAGCCAAAAATGGCTTAAAAGGGGGTTAGAAATGGTCAGAAGTGGGTTAGAAATGGCCAAAATTGGCTTAAGACAGGTTAGAAATGGGCACGACTGGACTTGATATGGCCAAAAATAGTTTAGAAATAGCCAGAAATGCTTAAAAATGGGTAGAAATGGGCACAACTGGGATAGAAATGTTTTAAAAAATTTCGAAAGAGCCAAAAATGGCATTAAACGCGTTAGAAATGGTCAAAATTGGTTCAGAAATGCTCAGAAAAGGAATAAAAAGGGATATAAATGGGAAAAACGGGGGAAGAAATAGCAAACAAATGGTTAGAAAAAGCCAGGAATGTCTTCAGGTGGGTTAGAAGTGGGCAAAACTGGGTTAGAACTGGGCAACAATGGGTTAGAAAGGGGCAAAAATGTCTTAGAAATAGGTAAGAAATGGCAAAAATTGTTGAGAGCTAGCCAAAAATGGGTTTAAAAGGGGTTAGAAATGGTCAGGAGTGGGGTAGAAATGGCCAAAAATGGCTTAAGACAGGTTAGAGTTGGCAAAAATTGGTGAGAGCTAGCCAAAAATGGCTTTAAAGGGGGTTAGAAATGGTCAGAAGTGGGTTAGAAATGGCCAAAATTGGCTTAAGACAGGTTAGAAATGGGCACGACTGGACTTGATATGGCCAAAAATAGTTTAGAAATAGACAGAAATGGCTTAAAAATGGGTAGAAATAGGCACAACTGGGATAGAAATGTTTTAAAAAATTTCGAAAGAGCCAAAAATGGCATTAAATGCGTTAGAAATGGTCAAAATTGGTTCAGAAATGCTCAGAAAAGGAATAAAAAGGGATATAAATGGGAAAAACGGGGGAAGAAATAGCAAACAAATGGTTAGAAAAAGCCAGGAATGTCTTCAGGTGGGTTAGATGTGGGCAAAACTGGGTTAGAACTGGGCAACAATGGGTTAGAAAGGGGCAAAAATGTCTTAGAAATAGGTAAGAAATGCAAAAATTGGTGAGAGCTAGCCAAAATGGCTTTAAAGGGGGTTAGAAATGGTCAAAAGTGGGTTAGAAATGGCCAAAAATGGCTTAAGACAGGTTAGAAATGGGCACGACTGGACTTGATATGGCCAAAAATAGTTTAGAAATAGCCAGAAATGGCTTAAAAATGGGTAGAAATAGGCACAACTGGGATAGAAATGTTTTAAAAAATTTCGAAAGAGCCAAAAATGGCATTAAACGCGTTAGAAATGGTCAAAATTGGTTCAGAAATGCTCAGAAAAGGAATAAAAAGGGATATAAATGGGCAAAATGGGGCAGAAATAGCAAACAAATGGTTAGAAAAAGCCAGGAATGTCTTCAGGTGGGTTAGAAGTGGGCAAAACTGGGTTAGAACTGGGCAACAATGGGTTAGAAAGGGGCAAAAATGTCTTAGAAATAGGTAAGAAATGGCAAAAATTGTTGAGAGCTAGCCAAAAATGGGTTTAAAAGGGGTTAGAAATGGACCAAAGTGGGTTAGAAATGGCCAAAAATGGCTTAAGGCAGGTTAGAAATGGCAAAAATTGTTGAGAGCTAGCCAAAAATGGCTTAAAAGGGGGTTAGAAATGGTCAAAAGTGGGTTAGAAATGGCCAAAAATGGCTTAAGACAGGTTAGAAATGGGCACGACTGGACTTGATATGGCCAAAAATAGTTTAGAAATAGCCAGAAATGGCTTAAAAATGGGTAGAAATGGGCACAACTGGGATAGAAATGTTTTAAAAAATTTCGAAAGAGCCAAAAATGGCATTAAACGCGTTAGAAATGGTCAAAATTGGTTCAGAAATGCTCAGAAAAGGAATAAAAAGGGATATAAATGGGAAAAACGGGGCAGAAATAGCAAACAAATGGTTAGAAAAAGCCAGGAATGTCCTCAGGTGGGTTAGATGTGGGCAAAACTGGGTTAGAACTGGGCAACAATGGGTTAGAAAGGGGCAAAAATGTCTTAGAAATAGGTAAGAAATGGCAAAAATTGTTGAGAGCTAGCCAAAAATGGGTTTAAAAGGGGTTAGAAATGGACCAAAGTGGGTTAGAAATGGCCAAAATTGGCTTAAGACAGGTTAGAAATGGGCACGACTGGACTTGATATGGCCAAAAATAGTTTAGAAATAGCCAGAAATGGCTTCAAAATGGGTAGAAATGGGCACAACTGGGATAGAAATGTTTTAAAAAATTTCGAAAGAGCCAAAAATGGCATTAAACGCGTTAGAAATGGTCAAAATTGGTTCAGAAATGCTCAGAAAAGGAATAAAAAGGGATATAAATGGGAAAAACGGGGGAAGAAATAGCAAACAAATGGTTAGAAAAAGCCAGGAATGTCTTCAGGTGGGTTAGATGTGGGCAAAACTGGGTTAGAACTGGGCAACAATGGGTTAGAAAGGGGCAAAAATGTCCCAAAATAGGTAAGAAATGGCAAAAATTGTTGAGAGCTAGCCAAAATGGGTTTAAAAGGGGTTAGAAATGGACCAAAGTGGGTTAGAAATGGCCAAAAATGGCTTAAGACAGGTTAGAGTTGGCAAAAATTGGTGAGAGCTAGCCAAAAATGGCTTTAAAGGGGGTTAGAAATGGTCAGAAGTGGGTTAGAAATGGCCAAAATTGGCTTAAGACAGGTTAGAAATGGGCACGACTGGACTTGATATGGCCAAAAATAGTTTAGAAATAGCCAGAAATGGCTCAAAAATGGGTAGAAATGGGCACAACTGGGATAGAAATGTTTTAAAAAATTTCGAAAGAGCCAAAAATGGCATTAAACGCGTTAGAAATGGTCAAAATTGGTTCAGAAATGCTCAGAAAAGGATTAAAAAGGGATAGAAATGGGCAAAATGGGGCAGAAATAGCAAACAAATGGTTAGAATAAGCCAGGAATGTCTTCAGGTGGGTTAGATGTGGGCAAAACTGGGTTAGAACTGGGCAACAATGGGTTAGAAAGGGGCAAAAATGTCTTAGAAATAGGTAAGAAATGGCAAAAATTGTTGAGAGCTAGCCAAAAATGGGTTTAAAAGGGGTTAGAAATGGACCAAAGTGGGTTAGAAATGGCCAAAAATGGATTAAGACAGGTTAGAGTTGGCAAAAATTGGTGAGAGCTAGCCAAAAATGGCTTTAAAGGGGGTTAGAAATGGTCAGAAGTGGGTTAGAAATGGCCAAAATTGGCTTAAGACAGGTTAGAAATGGGCACGACTGGACTTGATATGGCCAAAAATAGTTTAGAAATAGCCAGAAATGGCTCAAAAATGGGTAGAAATGGGCACAACTGGGATAGAAATGTTTTAAAAAATTTCGAAAGAGCCAAAAATGGCATTAAACGCGTTAGAAATGGTCAAAATTGGTTCAGAAATGCTCAGAAAAGGAATAAAAAGGGATATAAATGGGAAAAACGGGGGAAGAAATAGCAAACAAATGGTTAGAAAAAGCCAGGAATGTCTTCAGGTGGGTTAGAAGTGGGCAAAACTGGGTTAGAACTGGGCAACAATGGGTTAGAAAGGGGCAAAAATGTCTTAGAAATAGGTAAGAAATGGCAAAAATTGTTGAGAGCTAGCCAAAAATGGGTTTAAAAGGGGTTAGAAATGGACCAAAGTGGGTTAGAAATGGCCAAAAATGGCTTAAGACAGGTTAGAGTTGGCAAAAATTGGTGAGAGCTAGCCAAAAATGGCTTTAAAGGGGGTTAGAAATGGTCAGAAGTGGGTTAGAAATGGCCAAAATTGGCTTAAGACAGGTTAGAAATGGGCACGACTGGACTTGATATGGCCAAAAATAGTTTAGAAATAGACAGAAATGGCTTAAAAATGGGTAGAAATAGGCACAACTGGGATAGAAATGTTTTAAAAATTTCGAAAGAGCCAAAAATGGCATTAAATGCGTTAGAAATGGTCAAAATTGGTTCAGAAATGCTCAGAAAAGGAATAAAAAGGGATATAAATGGGAAAAACGGGGGAAGAAATAGCAAACAAATGGTTAGAAAAAGCCAGGAATGTCTTCAGGTGGGTTAGATGTGGGCAAAACTGGGTTAGAACTGGGCAACAATGGGTTAGAAAGGGGCAAAAATGTCTTAGAAATAGGTAAGAAATGGCAAAAATTGGTGAGAGCTAGCCAAAAATGGCTTTAAAGGGGGTTAGAAATGGTCAAAAGTGGGTTAGAAATGGCCAAAAATGGCTTAAGACAGGTTAGAAATGGGCACGACTGGACTTGATATGGCCAAAAATAGTTTAGAAATAGCCAGAAATGGCTTAAAAATGGGTAGAAATAGGCACAACTGGGATAGAAATGTTTTTAAAAAATTTCGAAAGAGCCAAAAATGGCATTAAACGCGTTAGAAATGGTCAAAATTGGTTCAGAAATGCTCAGAAAAGGAATAAAAAGGGATATAAATGGGCAAAATGGGGCAGAAATAGCAAACAAATGGTTAGAAAAAGCCAGGAATGTCTTCAGGTGGGTTAGAAGTGGGCAAAACTGGGTTAGAACTGGGCAACAATGGGTTAGAAAGGGGCAAAAATGTCTTAGAAATAGGTAAGAAATGGCAAAAATTGTTGAGAGCTAGCCAAAAATGGGTTTAAAAGGGGTTAGAAATGGTCAGGAGTGGGTTAGAAATGGCCAAAAATGGCTTAAGACAGGTTAGAGTTGGCAAAAATTGGTGAGAGCTAGCCAAAAATGGCTTTAAAGGGGGTTAGAAATGGTCAGAAGTGGGTTAGAAATGGCCAAAATTGGCTTAAGACAGGTTAGAAATGGGCACGACTGGACTTGATATGGCCAAAAATAGTTTAGAAATAGCCAGAAATGGCTTAAAAATGGGTAGAAATGGGCACAACTGGGATAGAAATGTTTTAAAATATTTTCGAAAGAGCCAAAAATGGCATTAAACGCGTTAGAAATGGTCAAAATTGGTTCAGAAATGCTCAGAAAAGGAATAAAAAGGGATATAAATGGGCAAAATGGGGCAGAAATAGCAAACAAATGGTTAGAAAAAGCCAGGAATGTCTTCAGGTGGGTTAGAAGTGGGCAAAACTGGGTTAGAACTGGGCAACAATGGGTTAGAAAGGGGCAAAAATGTCTTAGAAATAGGTAAGAAATGGCAAAAATTGTTGAGAGCTAGCCAAAAATGGGTTTAAAAGGGGTTAGAAATGGACCAAAGTGGGTTAGAAATGGCCAAAATTGGCTTAAGACAGGTTAGAGTTGGCAAAAATTGGTGAGAGCTAGCCAAAAATGGCTTTAAAGGGGGTTAGAAATGGTCAGAAGTGGGTTAGAAATGGCCAAAATTGGCTTAAGACAGGTTAGAAATGGGCACGACTGGACTTGATATGGCCAAAAATAGTTTAGAAATAGACAGAAATGGCTTAAAAATGGGTAGAAATAGGCACAACTGGGATAGAAATGTTTTAAAAAATTTCGAAAGAGCCAAAAATGGCATTAAACGCGTTAGAAATGGTCAAAATTGGTTCAGAAATGCTCAGAAAAGGAATAAAAAGGGATATAAATGGGAAAAACGGGGGAAGAAATAGCAAACAAATGGTTAGAAAAAGCCAGGAATGTCTTCAGGTGGGTTAGATGTGGGCAAAACTGGGTTAGAACTGGGCAACAATGGGTTAGAAAGGGGCAAAAAATGTCCCAAAATAGGTAAGAAATGGCAAAAATTGTTGAGAGCTAGCCAAAAATGGGTTTAAAAGGGGTTAGAAATGGACCAAAGTGGGTTAGAAATGGCCAAAAATGGCTTAAGGCAGGTTAGAAATGGCAAAAATTGTTGAGAGCTAGCCAAAAATGGCTTAAAAGGGGGTTAGAAATGGTCAGAAGTGGGTTAGAAATGGCCAAAAATGGCTTAAGACAGGTTAGAAATGGGCACGACTGGACTTGATAGGGCCAAAAATAGTTTAGAAATAGCCAGAAATGGCTTAAAAATGGGTAGAAATGGGCACAACTGAGATAGAAATGTTTTAAAAAATTTCGAAAGAGCCAAAAATGGCATTAAACGCGTTAGAAATGGTCAAAATTGGTTCAGAAATGCTCAGAAAAGGATTAAAAAGGGATAGAAATGGGCAAAATGGGGGACGAAATAGCAAACAAATGGTTAGAAAAAGCCAGGAATGTATTCAGGTGGGTTAGAAGTGGGCAAAACTGGGTTAGAACTGGGCAACAATGGGTTAGAAAGGGGCAAAAATGTCTTAGAAATAGGTAAGAAATGGCAAAAATTGTTGAGAGCTAGCCAAAAATGGGTTTAAAAGGGGTTAGAAATGGACCAAAGTGGGTTAGAAATGGCCAAAATTGGCTTAAGACAGGTTAGAAATGGGCACGACTGGACTTGATATGGCCAAAAATAGTTTAGAAATAGCCAGAAATGGCTCAAAAATGGGTAGAAATGGGCACAACTGGGATAGAAATGTTTTAAAAAATTTCGAAAGAGCCAAAAATGGCATTAAACGCGTTAGAAATGGTCAAAATTGGTTCAGAAATGCTCAGAAAAGGAATAAAAAGGGATATAAATGGGAAAAACGGGGCAGAAATAGCAAACAAATGGTTAGAAAAAGCCAGGAATGTCCTCAGGTGGGTTAGAAGTGGGCAAAACTGGGTTAGAACTGGGCAACAATGGGTTAGAAAGGGGCAAAAATGTCTTAGAAATAGGTAAGAAATGGCAAAAATTGTTGAGAGCTAGCCAAAAATGGGTTTAAAAGGGGTTAGAAATGGTCAGGAGTGGGTTAGAAATGGCCAAAAATGGCTTAAGACAGGTTAGAGTTGGCAAAAATTGGTGAGAGCTAGCCAAAAATGGCTTTAAAAGGGGTTAGAAATGGACCAAAGTGGGTTAGAAATGGCCAAAATTGGCTTAAGACAGGTTAGAAATGGGCACGACTGGACTTGATATGGCCAAAAATAGTTTAGAAATAGCCAGAAATGGCTTAAAAATGGGTAGAAATAGGCACAACTGGGATAGAAATGTTTTAAAAAATTTCGAAATGGCCAAAAATGGCTTAAGACAGGTTAGAGTTGGCAAAAATTGGTGAGAGCTAGCCAAAAATGGCTTTAAAGGGGGTTAGAAATGATCAGAAGTGGGTTAGAAATGGCCAAAATTGGCTTAAGACAGGTTAGAAATGGGCACGACTGGACTTGATATGGCCAAAAATAATTTAGAAATAGACAGAAATGGCTTAAAAATGGGTAGAAATAGGCACAACTGGGATAGAAATGTTTTAAAAAATTTCGAAAGAGCCAAAAATGGCATTAAACGCGTTAGAAATGGTCAAAATTGGTTCAGAAATGCTCAGAAAAGGAATAAAAAGGGATATAAAGGGGAAAAACGGGGGAAGAAATAGCAAACAAATGGTTAGAAAAAGCCAGGAATGTCCTCAGGTGGGTTAGATGTGGGCAAAACTGGGTTAGAACTGGGCAACAATGGGTTAGAAAGGGGCAAAAATGTCTTAGAAATAGGTAAGAAATGGCAAAAATTGGTGAGAGCTAGCCAAAAATGGCTTTAAAGGGGGTTAGAAATGGTCAAAAGTGGGTTAGAAATGGCCAAAAATGGCTTAAGACAGGTTAGAAATGGGCACGACTGGACTTGATATGGCCAAAAATAGTTTAGAAATAGCCAGAAATGGCTTAAAAATGGGTAGAAATAGGCACAACTGGGATAGAAATGTTTTAAAAAATTTCGAAAGAGCCAAAAATGGCATTAAACGCGTTAGAAATGGTCAAAATTGGTTCAGAAATGCTCAGAAAAGGAATAAAAAGGGATATAAATGGGCAAAATGGGGCAGAAATAGCAAACAAATGGTTAGAAAAAGCCAGGAATGTCTTCAGGTGGGTTAGAAGTGGGCAAAACTGGGTTAGAACTGGGCAACAATGGGTTAGAAAGGGGCAAAAATGTCTTAGAAATAGGTAAGAAATGGCAAAAATTGTTGAGAGCTAGCCAAAAATGGGTTTAAAAGGGGTTAGAAATGGACCAAAGTGGGTTAGAAATGGCCAAAATTGGCTTAAGACAGGTTAGAGTTGGCAAAAATTGGTGAGAGCTAGCCAAAAATGGCTTTAAAGGGGGTTAGAAATGGTCAGAAGTGGGTTAGAAATGGCCAAAATTGGCTTAAGACAGGTTAGAAATGGGCACGACTGGACTTGATATGGCCAAAAATAGTTTAGAAATAGCCAGAAATGGCTTAAAAATGGGTAGAAATGGGCACAACTGGGATAGAAATGTTTTAAAATATTTTCGAAAGAGCCAAAAATGGCATTAAACGCGTTAGAAATGGTCAAAATTGGTTCAGAAATGCTCAGAAAAGGAATAAAAAGGGATAGAAATGGGCAAAATGGGGCAGAAATAGCAAACCAATGGTTAGAAAAAGCCAGGAATGTATTCAGGTGGGTTAGAAGTGGGCAAAACTGGGTTAGAACTGGGCAACAATGGGTTAGAAAGGGGCAAAAATGTCTTAGAAATAGGTAAGAAATGGCAAAAATTGTTGAGAGCTAGCCAAAAATGGGTTTAAAAGGGGTTAGAAATGGACCAAAGTGGGTTAGAAATGGCCAAAATTGGCTTAAGACAGGTTAGAGTTGGCAAAAATTGGTGAGAGCTAGCCAAAAATGGCTTTAAAGGGGGTTAGAAATGGTCAGAAGTGGGTTAGAAATGGCCAAAATTGGCTTAAGACAGGTTAGAAATGGGCACGACTGGACTTGATATGGCCAAAAATAGTTTAGAAATAGACAGAAATGGCTTAAAATGGGTAGAAATAGGCACAACTGGGATAGAAATGTTTTAAAAAATTTCGAAAGAGCCAAAAATGGCATGAAACGCGTTAGAAATGGTCAAAATTGGTTCAGAAATGCTCAGAAAAGGAATAAAAAGGGATATAAATGGGAAAAACGGGGGAAGAAATAGCAAACAAATGGTTAGAAAAAGCCAGGAATGTCTTCAGGTGGGTTAGATGTGGGCAAAACTGGGTTAGAACTGGGCAACAATGGGTTAGAAAGGGGCAAAAATGTCCCAAAATAGGTAAGAAATGGCAAAAATTGTTGAGAGCTAGCCAAAAATGGGTTTAAAAGGGGTTAGAAATGGACCAAAGTAGGTTAGAAATGGCCAAAAATGGCTTAAGGCAGGTTAGAGTTGGCAAAAATTGTTGAGAGCTAGCCAAAAATGGCTTAAAAGGGGGTAAGAAATGGTCAAAAGTGGGTTAGAAATGGCCAAAAATGGCTTAAGACAGGTTAGAAATGGGCACGACTGGACTTGATATGGCCAAAAATAGTTTAGAAATAGCCAGAAATGGCTTAAAAATGGGTAGAAATAGGCACAACTGGGATAGAAATGTTTTAAAAAATTTCGAAAGAGCCAAAAATGGCATTAAACGCGTTAGAAATGGTCAAAATTGGTTCAGAAATGCTCAGAAAAGGAATAAAAAGGGATATAAATGGGCAAAATGGGGCAGAAATAGCAAACAAATGGTTAGAAAAAGCCAGGAATGTCTTCAGGTGGGTTAGATGTGGGCAAAACTGGGTTAGAACTGGGCAACAATGGGTTAGAAAGGGGCAAAAATGTCCCAAAATAGGTAAGAAATGGCAAAAATTGTTGAGAGCTAGCCAAAAATGGGTTTAAAAGGGGTTAGAAATGGTCAGGAGTGGGTTAGAAATGGCCAAAAATGGCTTAAGACAGGTTAGAAATGGCAAAAATTGTTGAGAGCTAGCCAAAAATGGCTTAAAAGGGGGTTAGAAATGGTCAGAAGTGGGTTAGAAATGGCCAAAAATGGCTTAAGACAGGTTAGAAATGGGCACGACTGGACTTGATAGGGCCAAAAATAGTTTAGAAATAGCCAGAAATGGCTTAAAAATGGGTAGAAATGGGCACAGCTGGGATAGAAATGTTTTAAAATATTTTCGAAAGAGCCAAAAATGGCATTAAACGCGTTAGAAATGGTCAAAATTGGTTCAGAAATGCTCAGAAAAGGAATAAAAAGGGATAGAAATGGGCAAAATGGGGGACGAAATAGCAAACAAATGGTTAGAAAAAGCCAGGAATGTATTCAGGTGGGTTAGAAGTGGGCAAAACTGGGTTAGAACTGGGCAACAATGGGTTAGAAAGGGGCAAAAATGTCTTAGAAATAGGTAAGAAATGGCAAAAATTGTTGAGAGCTAGCCAAAAATGGGTTTAAAAGGGGTTAGAAATGGACCAAAGTGGGTTAGAAATGGCCAAAAATGGCTTAAGACAGGTTAGAAATGGCAAAAATTGTTGAGAGCTAGCCAAAAATGGCTTAAAAGGGGGTTAGAAATGGTCAGAAGTGGGTTAGAAATGGCCAAAATTGGCTTAAGACAGGTTAGAAATGGGCACGACTGGACTTGATATGGCCAAAAATAGTTTAGAAATAGACAGAAATGGCTTAAAAATGGGTAGAAATGGGCACAACTGGGATAGAAATGTTTTAAAAAATTTCGAAAGAGCCAAAAATGGCATGAAACGCGTTAGAAATGGTCAAAATTGGTTCAGAAATGCTCAGAAAAGGAATAAAAAGGGATATAAATGGGAAAAACGGGGCAGAAATAGCAAACAAATGGTTAGAAAAAGCCAGGAATGTCTTCAGGTGGGTTAGATGTGGGCAAAACTGGGTTAGAACTGGGCAACAATGGGTTAGAAAGGGGCAAAAATGTCTTAGAAATAGGTAAGAAATGGCAAAAATTGTTGAGAGCTAGCCAAAAATGGGTTTAAAAGGGGTTAGAAATGGACCAAAGTAGGTTAGAAATGGCCAAAAATGGCTTAAGGCAGGTTAGAGTTGGCAAAAATTGTTGAGAGCTAGCCAAAAATGGCTTAAAAGGGGGTAAGAAATGGTCGAAAGTGGGTTAGAAATGGCCAAAAATGGCTTAAGACAGGTTAGAAATGGGCACGACTGGACTTGATATGGCCAAAAATAGTTTAGAAATAGCCAGAAATGGCTTAAAAATGGGTAGAAATAGGCACAACTGGGATAGAAATGTTTTAAAAAATTTCGAAAGAGCCAAAAATGGCATTAAACGCGTTAGAAATGGTCAAAATTGGTTCAGAAATGCTCAGAAAAGGAATAAAAAGGGATATAAATGGGCAAAATGGGGCAGAAATAGCAAACAAATGGTTAGAAAAAGCCAGGAATGTCTTCAGGTGGGTTAGATGTGGGCAAAACTGGGTTAGAACTGGGCAACAATGGGTTAGAAAGGGGCAAAAATGTCCCAAAATAGGTAAGAAATGGCAAAAATCGTTGAGAGCTAGCCAAAAATGGGTTTAAAAGGGGTTAGAAATGGACCAAAGTGGGTTAGAAATGGCCAAAAATGGCTTAAGACAGGTTAGAAATGGCAAAAATTGTTGAGAGCTAGCCAAAAATGGCTTAAAAGGGGGTTAGAAATGGTCAGAAGTGGGTTAGAAATGGCCAAAAATGGCTTAAGACAGGTTAGAAATGGGCACGACTGGACTTGATAGGGCCAAAAATAGTTTAGAAATAGCCAGAAATGGCTTAAAAATGGGTAGAAATGGGCACAGCTGGGATAGAAATGTTTTAAAATATTTTCGAAAGAGCCAAAAATGGCATTAAACGCGTTAGAAATGGTCAAAATTGGTTCAGAAATGCTCAGAAAAGGATTAAAAAGGGATAGAAATGGGCAAAATGGGGGACGAAATAGCAAACAAATGGTTAGAAAAAGCCAGGAATGTATTCAGGTGGGTTAGAAGTGGGCAAAACTGGGTTAGAACTGGGCAACAATGGGTTAGAAAGGGGCAAAAATGTCTTAGAAATAGGTAAGAAATGGCAAAAATTGTTGAGAGCTAGCCAAAAATGGGTTTAAAAGGGGTTAGAAATTGACCAAAGTGGGTTAGAAATGGCCAAAATTGGCTTAAGACAGGTTAGAAATGGGCACGACTGGACTTGATATGGCCAAAAATAGTTTAGAAATAGCCAGAAATGGCTCAAAAATGGGTAGAAATGGGCACAACTGGGATAGAAATGTTTTAAAATATTTTCGAAAGAGCCAAAAATGGCATTAAACGCGTTAGAAATGGTCAAAATTGGTTCAGAAATGCTCAGAAAAGGATTAAAAAGGGATAGAAATGGGCAAAATGGAGGACGAAATAGCAAACAAATGGTTAGAAAAAGCCAGGAATGTATTCAGGTGGGTTAGAAGTGGGCAAAACTGGGTTAGAACTGGGCAACAATGGGTTAGAAAGGGGCAAAAATGTCTTAGAAATAGGTAAGAAATGGCAAAAATTGTTGAGAGCTAGCCAAAAATGGGTTTAAAAGGGGTTAGAAATGGACCAAAGTGGGTTAGAAATGGCCAAAATTGGCTTAAGACAGGTTAGAAATGGGCACGACTGGACTTGATATGGCCAAAAATAGTTTAGAAATAGCCAGAAATGGCTCAAAAATGGGTAGAAATGGGCACAACTGGGATAGAAATGTTTTAAAAAATTTCGAAAGAGCCAAAAATGGCATTAAACGCGTTAGAAATGGTCAAAATTGGTTCAGAAATGCTCAGAAAAGGAATAAAAAGGGATATAAATGGGAAAAACGGGGCAGAAATAGCAAACAAATGGTTAGAAAAAGCCAGGAATGTCCTCAGGTGGGTTAGATGTGGGCAAAACTGGGTTAGAACTGGGCAACAATGGGTTAGAAAGGGGCAAAAATGTCTTAGAAATAGGTAAGAAATGGCAAAAATTGTTGAGAGCTAGCCAAAAATGGGTTTAAAAGGTGTTAGAAATGGACCAAAGTGGGTTAGAAATGGCCAAAAATGGCTTAAGACAGGTTAGAAATGGCAAAAATTGTTGAGAGCTAGCCAAAAATGGCTTTAAAGGGGGTTAGAAATGGTCAAAAGTGGGTTAGAAATGGCCAAAAATGGCTTAAGACAGGTTAGAAATGGGCACGACTGGACTTGATATGGCCAAAAATAGTTTAGAAATAGCCAGAAATGGCTTAAAAATGGGTAGAAATAAGCACAACTGGGATAGAAATGTTTTAAAAAAATTCGAAAGAGCCAAAAATGGCATTAAACGCGTTAGAAATGGTCAAAATTGGTTCAGAAATGCTCAGAAAAGGAATAAAAAGGGATATAAATGGGAAAAACGGGGCAGAAATAGCAAACAAATGGTTAGAAAAAGCCAGGAATGTATTCAGGTGGGTTAGAAGTGGGCAAAACTGGGTTAGAACTGGGCAACAATGGGTTAGAAAGGGGCAAAAATGTCTTAGAAATAGGTAAGAAATGGCAAAAATTGTTGAGAGCTAGCCAAAAATGGGTTTAAAAGGGGTTAGAAATGGACCAAAGTGGGTTAGAAATGGCCAAAAATGGCTTAAGACAGGTTAGAAATGGCAAAAATTGTTGAGAGCTAACCAAAAATGGCTTTAAAGGGGGTTAGAAATGGTCAAAAGTGGGTTAGAAATGGCCAAAAATGGCTTAAGACAGGTTAGAAATGGGCACGACTGGACTTGATATGGCCAAAAATAGTTTAGAAATAGCCAGAAATGGCTTAAAAATGGGTAGAAATAAGCACAACTGGGATAGAAATGTTTTAAAAAATTTCGAAAGAGCCAAAAATGGCATTAAACGCGTTAGAAATGGTCAAAATTGGTTCAGAAATGCTCAGAAAAGGATTAAAAAGGGATAGAAATGGGCAAAATGGGGGACGAAATAGCAAACAAATGGTTAGAAAAAGCCAGGAATGTCTTCAGGTGGGTTAGAAGTGGGCAAAACTGGGTTAGAACTGGGCAACAATGGGTTAGAAAGGGGCAAAAATGTCTTAGAAATAGGTAAGAAATGGCAAAAATTGTTGAGAGCTAGCCAAAAATGGGTTTAAAAGGGGTTAGAAATGGACCAAAGTGGGTTAGAAATGGCCAAAATTGGCTTAAGACAGGTTAGAAATGGGCACGACTGGACTTGATATGGCCAAAAATAGTTTAGAAATAGCCAGAAATGGCTCAAAAATGGGTAGAAATGGGCACAACTGGGATAGAAATGTTTTAAAATATTTTCGAAAGAGCCAAAAATGGCATTAAACGCGTTAGAAATGGTCAAAATTGGTTCAGAAATGCTCAGAAAAGGATTAAAAAGGGATAGAAATGGGCAAAATGGGGGATGAAATAGCAAACAAATGGTTAGAAAAAGCCAGGAATGTATTCAGGTGGGTTAGAAGTGGGCAAAACTGGGTTAGAACTGGGCAACAATGGGTTAGAAAGGGGCAAAAATGTCTTAGAAATAGGTAAGAAATGGCAAAAATTGTTGAGAGCTAGCCAAAAATGGGTTTAAAAGGAGTTAGAAATGGACCAAAGTGGGTTAGAAATGGCCAAAATTGGCTTAAGACAGGTTAGAAATGGGCACGACTGGACTTGATATGGCCAAAAATAGTTAGAAATAGCCAGAAATGGCTCAAAAATGGGTAGAAATGGGCACAACTGGGATAGAAATGTTTTAAAATATTTTCGAAAGAGCCAAAAATGGCATTAAACGCGTTAGAAATGGTCAAAATTGGTTCAGAAATGCTCAGAAAAGGATTAAAAAGGGATAGAAATGGGCAAAATGGGGGACGAAATAGCAAACAAATGGTTAGAAAAAGCCAGGAATGTATTCAGGTGGGTTAGAAGTGGGCAAAACTGGGTTAGAACTGGGCAACAATGGGTTAGAAAGGGGCAAAAATGTCTTAGAAATAGGTAAGAAATGGCAAAAATTGTTGAGAGCTAGCCAAAAATGGGTTTAAAAGGGGTTAGAAATGGACCAAAGTGGGTTAGAAATGGCCAAAATTGGCTTAAGACAGGTTAGAAATGGGCACGACTGGACTTGATATGGCCAAAAATAGTTTAGAAATAGCCAGAAATGGCTCAAAAATGGGTAGAAATGGGCACAACTGGGATAGAAATGTTTTAAAATTTTTTCGAAAGAGCCAAAAATGGCATTAAACGCGTTAGAAATGGTCAAAATTGGTTCAGAAATGCTCAGAAAAGGATTAAAAAGGGACAGAAATGGGCAAAATGGGGGACGAAATAGCAAACAAATGGTTAGAAAAAGCCAGGAATGTATTCAGGTGGGTTAGAAGTGGGCAAAACTGGGTTAGAACTGGGCAACAATGGGTTAGAAAGGGGCAAAAATGTCTTAGAAATAGGTAAGAAATGGCAAAAATTGTTGAGAGCTAGCCAAAAATGGGTTTAAAAGGGGTTAGAAAAGGACCAAAGTGGGTTAGAAATGGCCAAAATTGGCTTAAGACAGGTTAGAAATGGGCACGACTGGACTTGATATGGCCAAAATAGTTTAGAAATAGCCAGAAATGGCTCAAAAATGGGTAGAAATGGGCACAACTGGGATAGAAATGTTTTAAAATATTTTCGAAAGAGCCAAAAATGGCATTAAACGCGTTAGAAATGGTCAAAATTGGTTCAGAAATGCTCAGAAAAGGAATAAAAAGGGATATAAATGGGAAAAACGGGGCAGAAATAGCAAACAAATGGTTAGAAAAAGCCAGGAATGTCTTCAGGTGGGTTAGATGTGGGCAAAACTGGGTTAGAACTGGGCAACAATGGGTTAGAAAAGGGCAAAAATGTCTTAGAAATAGGTAAGAAATGGCAAAAATTGTTGAGAGCTAGCCAAAAATGGGTTTAAAAGGGGTTAGAAATGGACCAAAGTGGGTTAGAAATGGCCAAAAATGGCTTAAGACAGGTTAGAAATGGCAAAAATTGTTGAGAGCTAGCCAAAAATGGCTTTAAAGGGGGTTAGAAATGGTCAAAAGTGGGTTAGGAATGGCCAAAAATGGCTTAAGACAGGTTAGAAATGGGCACGACTGGACTTGATATGGCCAAAAATAGTTTAGAAATAGCCAGAAATGGCTCAAAAATGGGTAGAAATGGGCACAACTGGGATAGAAATGTTTTAAAATATTTTCGAAAGAGCCAAAAATGGTATTAAACGCGTTAGAAATGGTCAAAATTGGTTCAGAAATGCTCAGAAAAGGATTAAAAAGGGATAGAAATGGGCAAAATGGGGGATGAAATAGCAAACAAATGGTTAAAAAAAGCCAGGAATGTATTCAGGTGGGTTAGAAGTGGGCAAAACTGGGTTAGAACTGGGCAACAATGGGTTAGAAAGGGGCAAAAATGTCTTAGAAATAGGTAAGAAATGGCAAAAATTGTTGAGAGCTAGCCAAAAATGGGTTTAAAAGGGGTTAGAAATGGACCAAAGTGGGTTAGAAATGGCCAAAATTGGCTTAAGAAAGGTTAGAAATGGGCACGACTGGACTTGATATGGCCAAAAATAGTTTAGAAATAGCCAGAAATGGCTCAAAAATGGGTAGAAATGGGCACAACTGGGATAGAAATGTTTTAAAAAATTTCGAAAGAGCCAAAAATGGCATTAAACGCGTTAGAAATGGTCAAAATTGGTTCAGAAATGCTCAGAAAAGGAATAAAAAGGGATATAAATGGGAAAAACGGGGGAAGAAATAGCAAACAAATGGTTAGAAAAAGCCAGGAATGTATTCAGGTGGGTTAGAAGTGGGCAAAACTGGGTTAGAACTGGGCAACAATGGGTTGGAAAGGGGCAAAAACGTCTCAAAATAGGTAAGAAATGGCAAAAATTGTTGAGAGCTAGCCAAAAATGGGTTTAAAAGGGGTTAGAAATGGTCCAAAGTGGGTTAGAAATGGCCAAAAATGGCTTAAGACAGGTTAGAAATGGCAAAAATTGTTGAGAGCTAGCCAAAAATGGCTTTAAAGGGGGTTAGAAATGGTCAAAAGTGGGTTAGAAATGGCCAAAAATGGCTTAAGACAGGTTAGAAATGGGCACGACTGGACTTGATATGGCCAAAAATAGTTTAGAAATAGCCAGAAATGGCTTAAAAATGGGTAGAAATAAGCACAACTGGGATAGAAATGTTTTAAAAAATTTCGAAAGAGCCAAAAATGGCATTAAACGCGTTAGAAATGGTCAAAATTGGTTCAGAAATGCTCAGAAAAGGAATAAAAAGGGATATAAATGGGAAAAATGGGGCAGAAATAGCAAACAAATGGTTAGAAAAAGCCAGGAATGTCTTCAGGTGGGTTAGATGTGGGCAAAACTGGGTTAGAACTGGGCAACAATGGGTTAGAAAGGGGCAAAAATGTCCCAAAATAGGTAAGAAATGGCAAAAATTGTTGAGAGCTAGCCAAAAATGGGTTTAAAAGGGGTTAGAAATGGACCAAAGTGGGTTAGAAATGGCCAAAAATGGCTTAAGACAGGTTAGAGTTGGCAAAAATTGTTGAGAGCTAGCCAAAAATGGCTTAAAAGGGGGTTAGAAATGGTCAGAAGTGGGTTAGAAATGGCCAAAAATGGCTTAAGACAGGTTAGAAATGGGCACGACTGGACTTGATAGGGCCAAAAATAGTTTAGAAATAGCCAGAAATGGCTTAAAAATGGGTAGAAATGGGCACAGCTGGGATAGAAATGTTTTAAAATATTTTCGAAAGAGCCAAAAATGGCATTAAACGCGTTAGAAATGGTCAAAATTGGTTCAGAAATGCTCAGAAAAGGATTAAAAAGGGATAGAAATGGGCAAAATGGGGGACGAAATAGCAAACAAATGGTTAGAAAAAGCCAGGAATGTATTCAGGTGGGTTAGAAGTGGGCAAAACTGGGTTAGAACTGGGCAACAATGGGTTAGAAAGGGGCAAAAATGTCTTAGAAATAGGTAAGAAATGGCAAAAATTGTTGAGAGCTAGCCAAAAATGGGTTTAAAAGGGGTTAGAAATGGACCAAAGTGGGTTAGAAATGGCCAAAATTGGCTTAAGACAGGTTAGAAATGGGCACGACTGGACTTGATATGGCCAAAAATAGTTTAGAAATAGCCAGAAATGGCTCAAAAATGGGTAGAAATGGGCACAGCTGGGATAGAAATGTTTTAAAATATTTTCGAAAGAGCCAAAAATGGCATTAAACGCGTTAGAAATGGTCAAAATTGGTTCAGAAATGCTCAGAAAAGGATTAAAAAGGGATAGAAATGGGCAAAATGGGGGACGAAATAGCAAACAAATGGTTAGAAAAAGCCAGGAATGTATTCAGGTGGGTTAGAAGTGGGCAAAACTGGGTTAGAACTGGGCAACAATGGGTTAGAAAGGGGCAAAAATGTCTTAGAAATAGGTAAGAAATGGCAAAAATTGTTGAGAGCTAGCCAAAAATGGGTTTAAAAGGGGTTAGAAATGGACCAAAGTGGGTTAGAAATGGCCAAAATTGGCTTAAGACAGGTTAGAAATGGGCACGACTGGACTTGATATGGCCAAAAATAGTTTAGAAATAGCCAGAAATGGCTCAAAAATGGGTAGAAATGGGCACAACTGGGATAGAAATGTTTTAAAATATTTTCGAAAGAGACAAAAATGGCATTAAACGCGTTAGAAATGGTCAAAATTGGTTCAGAAATGCTCAGAAAAGGATTAAAAAGGGATAGAAATGGGCAAAATGGAGGACGAAATAGCAAACAAATGGTTAGAAAAAGCCAGGAATGTATTCAGGTGGGTTAGAAGTGGGCAAAACTGGGTTAGAACTGGGCAACAATGGGTTAGAAAGGGGCAAAAATGTCTTAGAAATAGGTAAGAAATGGCAAAAATTGTTGAGAGCTAGCCAAAAATGGGTTTAAAAGGGGTTAGAAATGGACCAAAGTGGGTTAGAAATGGCCAAAATTGGCTTAAGACAGGTTAGAAATGGGCACGACTGGACTTGATATGGCCAAAAATAGTTTAGAAATAGCCAGAAATGACTCAAAAATGGGTAGAAATGGGCACAACTGGGATAGAAATGTTTTAAAAAATTTCGAAAGAGCCAAAAATGGCATTAAACGCGTTAGAAATGGTCAAAATTGGTTCAGAAATGCTCAGAAAAGGAATAAAAAGGGATATAAATGGGAAAAACGGGGCAGAAATAGCAAACAAATGGTTAGAAAAAGCCAGGAATGTCCTCAGGTGGGTTAGATGTGGGCAAAACTGGGTTAGAACTGGGCAACAATGGGTTAGAAAGGGGCAAAAATGTCTTAGAAATAGGTAAGAAATGGCAAAAATTGTTGAGAGCTAGCCAAAAATGGGTTTAAAAGGTGTTAGAAATGGACCAAAGTGGGTTAGAAATGGCCAAAAATGGCTTAAGACAGGTTAGAAATGGCAAAAATTGTTGAGAGCTAGCCAAAAATGGCTTTAAAGGGGGTTAGAAATGGTCAAAAGTGGGTTAGAAATGGCCAAAAATGGCTTAAGACAGGTTAGAAATGGGCACGACTGGACTTGATAGGGCCAAAAATAGTTTAGAAATAGCCAGAAATGGCTTAAAAATGGGTAGAAATGGGCACAACTGGGATAGAAATGTTTTAAAAAAATTAGAAAGAGCCAAAAATGGCATTAAACGCGTTAGAAATGGTCAAAATTGGTTCAGAAATGCTCAGAAAAGGAATAAAAAGGGATATAAATGGGAAAAACGGGGCAGAAATAGCAAACAAATGGTTAGAAAAAGCCAGGAATGTATTCAGGTGGGTTAGAAGTGGGCAAAACTGGGTTAGAACTGGGCAACAATGGGTTAGAAAGGGGCAAAAATGTCTTAGAAATAGGTAAGAAATGGCAAAAATTGTTGAGAGCTAGCCAAAAATGGGTTTAAAAGGGGTTAGAAATGGACCAAAGTGGGTTAGAAATGGCCAAAAATGGCTTAAGACAGGTTAGAAATGGCAAAAATTGTTGAGAGCTAGCCAAAAATGGCTTAAAAGGGGGTTAGAAATGGTCAAAAGTGGGTTAGGAATGGCCAAAAATGGCTTAAGACAGGTTAGAAATGGGCACGACTGGACTTGATATGGCCAAAAATAGTTTAGAAATAGCCAGAAATGGCTCAAAAATGGGTAGAAATGGGCACAACTGGGATAGAAATGTTTTAAAATATTTTCGAAAGAGCCAAAAATGGTATTAAACGCGTTAGAAATGGTCAAAATTGGTTCAGAAATGCTCAGAAAAGGATTAAAAAGGGATAGAAATGGGCAAAATGGGGGATGAAATAGCAAACAAATGGTTAGAAAAAGCCAGGAATGTATTCAGGTGGGTTAGAAGTGGGCAAAACTGGGTTAGAACTGGGCAACAATGGGTTAGAAAGGGGCAAAAATGTCTTAGAAATAGGTAAGAAATGGCAAAAATTGTTGAGAGCTAGCCAAAAATGGCTTAAAAGGGGGTTAGAAATGGTCAAAAGTGGGTTAGAAATGGCCAAAATTGGCTTAAGACAGGTTAGAAATGGGCACGACTGGACTTGATATGGCCAAAAATAGTTTAGAAATAGCCAGAAATGGCTTAAAAATGGGTAGAAATGGGCACAGCTGGGATAGAAATGTTTTAAAATATTTTCGAAAGAGCCAAAAATGGCATTAAACGCGTTAGAAATGGTCAAAATTGGTTCAGAAATGCTCAGAAAAGGATTAAAAAGGGATAGAAATGGGCAAAATGGGGGACGAAATAGCAAACAAATGGTTAGAAAAAGCCAGGAATGTATTCAGGTGGGTTAGAAGTGGGCAAAACTGGGTTAGAACTGGGCAACAATGGGTTAGAAAGGGGCAAAAATGTCTTAGAAATAGGTAAGAAATGGCAAAAATTGTTGAGAGCTAGCCAAAAATGGGTTTAAAAGGGGTTAGAAATGGACCAAAGTGGGTTAGAAATGGCCAAAATTGGCTTAAGACAGGTTAGAAATGGGCACGACTGGACTTGATATGGCCAAAAATAGTTTAGAAATAGCCAGAAATGGCTCAAAAATGGGTAGAAATGGGCACAACTGGGATAGAAATGTTTTAAAATATTTTCGAAAGAGCCAAAAATGGCATTAAACGCGTTAGAAATGGTCAAAATTGGTTCAGAAATGCTCAGAAAAGGATTAAAAAGGGATAGAAATGGGCAAAATGGGGGATGAAATAGCAAACAAATGGTTAGAAAAAGCCAGGAATGTATTCAGGTGGGTTAGAAGTGGGCAAAACTGGGTTAGAACTGGGCAACAATGGGTTAGAAAGGGGCAAAAATGTCTTAGAAGTAGGTAAGAAATGGCAAAAATTGTTGAGAGCTAGCCAAAAATGGGTTTAAAAGGGGTTAGAAATGGACCAAAGTGGGTTAGAAATGGCCAAAATTGGCTTAAGACAGGTTAGAAATGGGCACGACTGGACTTGATATGGCCAAAAATAGTTTAGAAATAGCCAGAAATGGCTCAAAAATGGGTAGAAATGGGCACAACTGGGATAGAAATGTTTTAAAAAATTTCGAAAGAGCCAAAAATGGCATTAAACGCGTTAGAAATGGTCAAAATTGGTTCAGAAATGCTCAGAAAAGGAATAAAAAGGGATATAAATGGGAAAAACGGGGCAGAAATAGCAAACAAATGGTTAGAAAAAGCCAGGAATGTCTTCAGGTGGGTTAGATGTGGGCAAAACTGGGTTAGAACTGGGCAACAATGGGTTAGAAAGGGGCAAAAATGTCTTAGAAATAGGTAAGAAATGGCAAAAATTGTTGAGAGCTAGCCAAAAATGGGTTTAAAAGGTGTTAGAAATGGACCAAAGTGGGTTAGAAATGGCCAAAAATGGCTTAAGACAGGTTAGAAATGGCAAAAATTGTTGAGAGCTAGCCAAAAATGGCTTTAAAGGGGGTTAGAAATGGTCAAAAGTGGGTTAGAAATGGCCAAAAATGGCTTAAGACAGGTTAGAAATGGGCACGACTGGACTTGATATGGCCAAAAATAGTTTAGAAATAGCCAGAAATGGCTCAAAAATGGGTAGAAATAAGCACAACTGGGATAGAAATGTTTTAAAATATTTTCGAAAGAGCCAAAAATGGCATTAAACGCGTTAGAAATGGTCAAAATTGGTTCAGAAATGCTCAGAAAAGGAATAAAAAGGGATATAAATGGGAAAAACGGGGCAGAAATAGCAAACAAATGGTTAGAAAAAGCCAGGAATGTATTCAGGTGGGTTAGAAGTGGGCAAAACTGGGTTAGAACTGGGCAACAATGGGTTAGAAAGGGGCAAAAATGTCTTAGAAATAGGTAAGAAATGGCAAAAATTGTTGAGAGCTAGCCAAAAATGGGTTTAAAAGGGGTTAGAAATGGACCAAAGTGGGTTAGAAATGGCCAAAATTGGCTTAAGACAGGTTAGAAATGGGCACGACTGGGCTTGATATGGCCAAAAATAGTTTAGAAATAGCCAGAAATGGCTCAAAAATGGGTAGAAATGAGCACAACTGGGATAGAAATGTTTTAAAATATTTTCGAAAGAGCCAAAAATGGCATTAAACGCGTTAGAAATGGTCAAAATTGGTTCAGAAATGCTCAGAAAAGGAATAAAAAGGGATATAAATGGGAAAAACGGGGCAGAAATAGCAAACAAATGGTTAGAAAAAGCCAGGAATGTCTTCAGGTGGGTTAGATGTGGGCAAAACTGGGTTAGAACTGGGCAACAATGGGTTAGAAAAGGGCAAAAATGTCTTAGAAATAGGTAAGAAATGGCAAAAATTGTTGAGAGCTAGCCAAAAATGGGTTTAAAAGGGGTTAGAAATGGACCAAAGTGGGTTAGAAATGGCCAAAAATGGCTTAAGACAGGTTAGAAATGGCAAAAATTGTTGAGAGCTAGCCAAAAATGGCTTAAAAGGGGGTTAGAAATGGTCAAAAGTGGGTTAGGAATGGCCAAAAATGGCTTAAGACAGGTTAGAAATGGGCACGACTGGACTTGATATGGCCAAAAATAGTTTAGAAATAGCCAGAAATGGCTCAAAAATGGGTAGAAATGGGCACAACTGGGATAGAAATGTTTTAAAATATTTTCGAAAGAGCCAAAAATGGTATTAAACGCGTTAGAAATGGTCAAAATTGGTTCAGAAATGCTCAGAAAAGGATTAAAAAGGGATAGAAATGGGCAAAATGGGGGATGAAATAGCAAACAAATGGTTAGAAAAAGCCAGGAATGTATTCAGGTGGGTTAGAAGTGGGCAAAACTGGGTTAGAACTGGGCAACAATGGGTTAGAAAGGGGCAAAAATGTCTTAGAAATAGGTAAGAAATGGCAAAAATTGTTGAGAGCTAGCCAAAAATGGGTTTAAAAGGGGTTAGAAATGGACCAAAGTGGGTTAGAAATGGCCAAAATTGGCTTAAGACAGGTTAGAAATGGGCACGACTGGACTTGATATGGCCAAAAATAGTTTAGAAATAGCCAGAAATGGCTCAAAAATGGGTAGAAATGGGCACAACTGGGATAGAAATGTTTTAAAATATTTTCGAAAGAGCCAAAAATGGTATTAAACGCGTTAGAAATGGTCAAAATTGGTTCAGAAATGCTCAGAAAAGGATTAAAAAGGGATAGAAATGGGCAAAATGGGGGACGAAATAGCAAACAAATGGTTAGAAAAAGCCAGGAATGTATTCAGGTGGGTTAGAAGTGGGCAAAACTGGGTTAGAACTGGGCAACAATGGGTTAGAAAGGGGCAAAAATGTCTTAGAAATAGGTAAGAAATGGCAAAAATTGTTGAGAGCTAGCCAAAAATGGGTTTAAAAGGGGTTAGAAATGGACCAAAGTGGGTTAGAAATGGCCAAAATTGGCTTAAGACAGGTTAGAAATGGGCACGACTGGACTTGATATGGCCAAAAATAGTTTAGAAATAGCCAGAAATGGCTCAAAAATGGGTAGAAATGGGCACAACTGGGATAGAAATGTTTTAAAATATTTTCGAAAGAGCCAAAAATGGCATTAAACGCGTTAGAAATGGTCAAAATTGGTTCAGAAATGCTCAGAAAAGGATTAAAAAGGGACAGAAATGGGCAAAATGGGGGACGAAATAGCAAACAAATGGTTAGAAAAAGCCAGGAATGTATTCAGGTGGGTTAGAAGTGGGCAAAACTGGGTTAGAACTGGGCAACAATGGGTTAGAAAGGGGCAAAAATGTCTTAGAAATAGGTAAGAAATGGCAAAAATTGTTGAGAGCTAGCCAAAAATGGGTTTAAAAGGGGTTAGAAATGGACCAAAGTGGGTTAGAAATGGCCAAAATTGGCTTAAGACAGGTTAGAAATGGGCACGACTGGACTTGATATGGCCAAAAATAGTTTAGAAATAGCCAGAAATGGCTCAAAAATGGGTAGAAATGGGCACAACTGGGATAGAAATGTTTTAAAATATTTTCGAAAGAGCCAAAAATGGCATTAAACGCGTTAGAAATGGTCAAAATTGGTTCAGAAATGCTCAGAAAAGGAATAAAAAGGGATATAAATGGGAAAAACAGGGCAGAAATAGCAAACAAATGGTTAGAAAAAGCCAGGAATGTCTTCAGGTGGGTTAGATGTGGGCAAAACTGGGTTAGAACTGGGCAACAATGGGTTAGAAAAGGGCAAAAATGTCTTAGAAATAGGTAAGAAATGGCAAAAATTGTTGAGAGGTAGCCAAAAATGGGTTTAAAAGGGGTTAGAAATGGACCAAAGTGGGTTAGAAATGGCCAAAAATGGCTTAAGACAGGTTAGAAATGGCAAAAATTGTTGAGAGCTAGCCAAAAATGGCTTAAAAGGGGGTTAGAAATGGTCAAAAGTGGGTTAGGAATGGCCAAAAATGGCTTAAGACAGGTTAGAAATGGGCACGACTGGACTTGATATGGCCAAAAATAGTTTAGAAATAGCCAGAAATGGCTCAAAAATGGGTAGAAATGGGCACAACTGGGATAGAAATGTTTTAAAATATTTTCGAAAGAGCCAAAAATGGCATTAAACGCGTTAGAAATGGTCAAAATTGGTTCAGAAATGCTCAGAAAAGGACTAAAAAGGGATAGAAATGGGCAAAATGGGGGACGAAATAGCAAACAAATGGTTAGAAAAAGCCAGGAATGTATTCAGGTGGGTTAGAAGTGGGCAAAACTGGGTTAGAACTGGGCAACAATGGGTTAGAAAGGGGCAAAAATGTCCCAAAATAGGTAAGAAATGGCAAAAATTGTTGAGAGCTAGCCAAAAATGGGTTTAAAAGGGGTTAGAAATGGACCAAAGTGGGTTAGAAATGGCCAAAAATGGCTTAAGGCAGGTTAGAGTTGGCAAAAATTGTTGAGAGCTAGCCAAAAATGGCTTAAAAGGGGGTTAGAAATGGTCAAAAGTGGGTTAGAAATGGCCAAAAATGGCTTAAGACAGGTTAGAAATGGGCACGACTGGACTTGATATGGCCAAAAATAGTTTAGAAATAGCCAGAAATGGCTTAAAAATGGGTAGAAATGGGCACAGCTGGCATAGAAATGTTTTAAAATATTTTCGAAAGAGCCAAAAATGGCATTAAACGCGTTAGAAATGGTCAAAATTGGTTCAGAAATGCTCAGAAAAGGATTAAAAAGGGATAGAAATGGGCAAAATGGGGGACGAAATAGCAAACAAATGGTTAGAAAAAGCCAGGAATGTATTCAGGTGGGTTAGAAGTGGGCAAAACTGGGTTAGAACTGGGCAACAATGGGTTAGAAAGGGGCAAAAATGTCTTAGAAATAGGTAAGAAATGGCAAAAATTGTTGAGAGCTAGCCAAAAATGGGTTTAAAAGGGGTTAGAAATGGACCAAAGTGGGTTAGAAATGGCCAAAATTGGCTTAAGACAGGTTAGAAATGGGCACGACTGGACTTGATATGGCCAAAAATAGTTTAGAAATAGCCAGAAATGGCTCAAAAATGGGTAGAAATGGGCACAACTGGGATAGAAATGTTTTAAAATATTTTCGAAAGAGCCAAAAATGGCATTAAACGCGTTAGAAATGGTCAAAATTGGCTCAGAAATGCTCAGAAAAGGATTAAAAAGGGATAGAAATGGGCAAAATGGGGGACGAAATAGCAAACAAATGGTTAGAAAAAGCCAGGAATGTCTTCAGGTGGGTTAGAAGTGGGCAAAACTGGGTTAGAACTGGGCAACAATGGGTTAGAAGGGGGCAAAAATGTCTTAGAAATAGGTAAGAAATGGCAAAAATTGTTGAGAGCTAGCCAAAAATGGGTTTAAAAGGGGTTAGAAATGGACCAAAGTGGGTTAGAAATGGCCAAAATTGGCTTAAGACAGGTTAGAAATGGGCACGACTGGACTTGATATGGCCAAAAATAGTTTAGAAATAGCCAGAAATGGCTCAAAAATGGGTAGAAATGGGCACAACTGGGATAGAAATGTTTTAAAAAATTTCGAAAGAGCCAAAAATGGCATTAAACGCGTTAGAAATGGTCAAAATTGGTTCAGAAATGCTCAGAAAAGGAATAAAAAGGGATATAAATGGGAAAAACGGGGCAGAAATAGCAAACAAATGGTTAGAAAAAGCCAGGAATGTCCTCAGGTGGGTTAGATGTGGGCAAAACTGGGTTAGAACTGGGCAACAATGGGTTAGAAAGGGGCAAAAATGTCTTAGAAATAGGTAAGAAATGGCAAAAATTGTTGAGAGCTAGCCAAAAATGGGTTTAAAAGGTGTTAGAAATGGACCAAAGTGGGTTAGAAATGGCCAAAAATGGCTTAAGACAGGTTAGAAATGGCAAAAATTGTTGAGAGCTAGCCAAAAATGGCTTTAAAGGGGGTTAGAAATGGTCAAAAGTGGGTTAGAAATGGCCAAAAATGGCTTAAGACAGGTTAGAAATGGGCACGACTGGACTTGATATGGCCAAAAATAGTTTAGAAATAGCCAGAAATGGCTTAAAAATGGGTAGAAATAAGCACAACTGGGATAGAAATGTTTTAAAAAAATTCGAAAGAGCCAAAAATGGCATTAAATGCGTTAGAAATGGTCAAAATTGGTTCAGAAATGCTCAGAAAAGGAATAAAAAGGGATATAAATGGGAAAAACAGGGCAGAAATAGCAAACAAATGGTTAGAAAAAGCCAGGAATGTATTCAGGTGGGTTAGATGCGGGCAAAACTGGGTTAGAACTGGGCAACAATGGGTTAGAAAGGGGCAAAAATGTCTTAGAAATAGGTAAGAAATGGCAAAAATTGTTGAGAGCTAGCCAAAAATGGGTTTAAAAGGGGTTAGAAATGGACCAAAGTGGGTTAGGAATGGCCAAAAATGGCTTAAGACAGGTTAGAAATGGCAAAAATTGTTGAGAGCTAGCCAAAAATGGCTTAAAAGGGGGTTAGAAATGGTCAAAAGTGGGTTAGGAATGGCCAAAAATGGCTTAAGACAGGTTAGAAATGGGCACGACTGGACTTGATATGGCCAAAAATAGTTTAGAAATAGCCAGAAATGGCTCAAAAATGGGTAGAAATGGGCACAACTGGGATAGAAATGTTTTAAAATATTTTCGAAAGAGCCAAAAATGGCATTAAACGCGTTAGAAATGGTCAAAATTGGTTCAGAAATGCTCAGAAAAGGATTAAAAAGGGATAGAAATGGGCAAAATGGGGGATGAAATAGCAAACAAATGGTTAGAAAAAGCCAGGAATGTATTCAGGTGGGTTAGAAGTGGGCAAAACTGGGTTAGAACTGGGCAACAATGGGTTAGAAAGGGGCAAAAATGTCTTAGAAATAGGTAAGAAATGGCAAAAATTGTTGAGAGCTAGCCAAAAATGGGTTTAAAAGGGGTTAGAAATGGTCAGGAGTGGGTTAGAAATGGCCAAAAATGGCTTAAGACAGGTTAGAAATGGCAAAAATTGTTGAGGGCTAGCCAAAAATGGCTTAAAAGGGGGTTAGAAATGGTCAGAAGTGGGTTAGAAATGGCCAAAAATGGCTTAAGACAGGTTAGAAATGGGCACGACTGGACTTGATATGGCCAAAAATAGTTTAGAAATAGCCAGAAATGGCTTAAAAATGGGTAGAAATGGGCACAGCTGGGATAGAAATGTTTTAAAATATTTTCGAAAGAGCCAAAAATGGCATTAAACGCGTTAGAAATGGTCAAAATTGGTTCAGAAATGCTCAGAAAAGGATTAAAAAGGGATAGAAATGGGCAAAATGGGGGACGAAATAGCAAACAAATGGTTAGAAAAAGCCAGGAATGTATTCAGGTGGGTTAGAAGTGGGCAAAACTGGGTTAGAACTGGGCAACAATGGGTTAGAACTGGGCAAAAATGTCTTAGAAATAGGTAAGAAATGGCAAAAATTGTTGAGAGCTAGCCAAAAATGGGTTTAAAAGGGGTTAGAAATGGACCAAAGTGGGTTAGAAATGGCCAAAATTGGCTTAAGACAGGTTAGAAATGGGCACGACTGGACTTGATATGGCCAAAAATAGTTTAGAAATAGCCAGAAATGGCTCAAAAATGGGTAGAAATGGGCACAACTGGGATAGAAATGTTTTAAAAAATTTCGAAAGAGCCAAAAATGGCATTAAACGCGTTAGAAATGGTCAAAATTGGTTCAGAAATGCTCAGAAAAGGAATAAAAAGGGATATAAATGGGAAAAACGGGCCAGAAATAGCAAACAAATGGTTAGAAAAAGCCAGGAATGTCCTCAGGTGGGTTAGATGTGGGCAAAACTGGGTTAGAACTGGGCAACAATGGGTTAGAAAGGGGCAAAAATGTCTTAGAAATAGGTAAGAAATGGCAAAAATTGTTGAGAGCTAGCCAAAAATGGGTTTAAAAGGGGTTAGAAATGGACCAAAGTGGGTTAGAAATGGCCAAAATTGGCTTAAGACAGGTTAGAAATGGGCACGACTGGACTTGATATGGCCAAAAATAGTTTAGAAATAGCCAGAAATGGCTCAAAAATGGGTAGAAATGGGCACAACTGGGATAGAAATGTTTTAAAATATTTTCGAAAGAGCCAAAAATGGCATTAAACGCGTTAGAAATGGTCAAAATTGGTTCAGAAATGCTCAGAAAAGGATTAAAAAGGGATAGAAATGGGCAAAATGGGGGACGAAATAGCAAACAAATGGTTAGAAAAAGCCAGGAATGTATTCAGGTGGGTTAGAAGTGGGCAAAACTGGGTTAGAACTGGGCAACAATGGGTTAGAAAGGGGCAAAAATGTCTTAGAAATAGGTAAGAAATGGCAAAAATTGTTGAGAGCTAGCCAAAAATGGGTTTAAAAGGGGTTAGAAATGGACCAAAGTGGGTTAGAAATGGCCAAAATTGGCTTAAGACAGGTTAGAAATGGGCACGACTGGACTTGATATGGCCAAAAATAGTTTAGAAATAGCCAGAAATGGCTCAAAAATGGGTAGAAATGGGCAGAACTGGGATAGAAATGTTTTAAAAAATTTCGAAAGAGCCAAAAATGGCATTAAACGCGTTAGAAATGGTCAAAATTGGTTCAGAAATGCTCAGAAAAGGATTAAAAAGGGATAGAAATGGGCAAAATGGGGGACGAAATAGCAAACAAATAGTTAGAAAAAGCCAGGAATGTATTCAGGTGGGTTAGAAGTGGGCAAAACTGGGTTAGAACTGGGCAACAATGGGTTAGAAAGGGGCAAAAATGTCTTAGAAATAGGTAAGAAATGGCAAAAATTGTTGAGAGCTAGCCAAAAATGGCTTAAAAGGGGGTTAGAAATGGTCAAAAGTGGGTTAGAAATGGCCAAAAATGGCTTAAGACAGGTTAGAAATGGGCACGACTGGACTTGATATGGCCAAAAATAGTTTAGAAATAGCCAGAAATGGCTTAAAAATGGGTAGAAATGGGCACAGCTGGGATAGAAATGTTTTAAAATATTTTCGAAAGAGCCAAAAATGGCATTAAACGCGTTAGAAATGGTCAAAATTGGTTCAGAAATGCTCAGAAAAGGATTAAAAAGGGATAGAAATGGGCAAAATGGGGGACGAAATAGCAAACAAATGGTTAGAAAAAGCCAGGAATGTCCTCAGGTGGGTTAGATGTGGGCAAAACTGGGTTAGAACTGGGCAACAATGGGTTAGAAAGGGGCAAAAATGTCTTAGAAATAGGTAAGAAATGGCAAAAATTGTTGAGAGCTAGCCAAAAATGGGTTTAAAAGGGGTTAGAAATGGACCAAAGTGGGTTAGAAATGGCCAAAAATGGCTTAAGACAGGTTAGAAATGGCAAAAATTGTTGAGGGCTAGCCAAAAATGGCTTAAAAGGGGGTTAGAAATGGTCAGAAGTGGGTTAGAAATGGCCAAAAATGGCTTAAGACAGGTTAGAAATGGGCACGACTGGACTTGATATGGCCAAAAATAGTTTAGAAATAGCCAGAAATGGCTTAAAAATGGGTAGAAATGGGCACAGCTGGGATAGAAATGTTTTAAAATATTTTCGAAAGAGCCAAAAATGGCATTAAACGCGTTAGAAATGGTCAAAATTGGTTCAGAAATGCTCAGAAAAGGAATAAAAAGGGATAGAAATGGGCAAAATGGGGGACGAAATAGCAAACAAATGGTTAGAAAAAGCCAGGAATGTATTCAGGTGGGTTAGAAGTGGGCAAAACTGGGTTAGAACTGGGCAACAATGGGTTAGAACTGGGCAAAAATGTCTTAGAAATAGGTAAGAAATGGCAAAAATTGTTGAGAGCTAGCCAAAAATGGGTTTAAAAGGGGTTAGAAATGGACCAAAGTGGGTTAGAAATGGCCAAAATTGCTTAAGACAGGTTAGAAATGGGCACGACTGGACTTGATATGGCCAAAAATAGTTTAGAAATAGCCAGAAATGGCTCAAAAATGGGTAGAAATGGGCACAACTGGGATAGAAATGTTTTAAAAAATTTCGAAAGAGCCAAAAATGGCATTAAACGCGTTAGAAATGGTCAAAATTGGTTCAGAAATGCTCAGAAAAGGAATAAAAAGGGATATAAATGGGAAAAAACGGGCCAGAAATAGCAAACAAATGGTTAGAAAAAGCCAGGAATGTCCTCAGGTGGGTTAGATGTGGGCAAAACTGGGTTAGAACTGGGCAACAATGGGTTAGAAAGGGGCAAAAATGTCTTAGAAATAGGTAAGAAATGGCAAAAATTGTTGAGAGCTAGCCAAAAATGGGTTTAAAAGGGGTTAGAAATGGACCAAAGTGGGTTAGAAATGGCCAAAATTGGCTTAAGACAGGTTAGAAATGGGCACGACTGGACTTGATATGGCCAAAAATAGTTTAGAAATAGCCAGAAATGGCTCAAAAATGGGTAGAAATGGGCACAACTGGGATAGAAATGTTTTAAAATATTTTCGAAAGAGCCAAAAATGGCATTAAACGCGTTAGAAATGGTCAAAATTGGTTCAGAAATGCTCAGAAAAGGATTAAAAAGGGATAGAAATGGGCAAAATGGGGGACGAAATAGCAAACAAATGGTTAGAAAAAGCCAGGAATGTATTCAGGTGGGTTAGAAGTGGGCAAAACTGGGTTAGAACTGGGCAACAATGGGTTAGAAAGGGGCAAAAATGTCTTAGAAATAGGTAAGAAATGGCAAAAATTGTTGAGAGCTAGCCAAAAATGGGTTTAAAAGGGGTTAGAAATGGACCAAAGTGGGTTAGAAATGGCCAAAATTGGCTTAAGACAGGTTAGAAATGGGCACGACTGGACTTGATATGGCCAAAAATAGTTTAGAAATAGCCAGAAATGGCTCAAAAATGGGTAGAAATGGGCAGAACTGGGATAGAAATGTTTTAAAAAATTTCGAAAGAGCCAAAAATGGCATTAAACGCGTTAGAAATGGTCAAAATTGGTTCAGAAATGCTCAGAAAAGGATTAAAAAGGGATAGAAATGGGCAAAATGGGGGACGAAATAGCAAACAAATAGTTAGAAAAAGCCAGGAATGTATTCAGGTGGGTTAGAAGTGGGCAAAACTGGGTTAGAACTGGGCAACAATGGGTTAGAAAGGGGCAAAAATGTCTTAGAAATAGGTAAGAAATGGCAAAAATTGTTGAGAGCTAGCCAAAAATGGCTTAAAAGGGGGTTAGAAATGGTCAAAAGTGGGTTAGAAATGGCCAAAAATGGCTTAAGACAGGTTAGAAATGGGCACGACTGGACTTGATATGGCCAAAAATAGTTTAGAAATAGCCAGAAATGGCTTAAAAATGGGTAGAAATGGGCACAGCTGGGATAGAAATGTTTTAAAATATTTTCGAAAGAGCCAAAAATGGCATTAAACGCGTTAGAAATGGTCAAAATTGGTTCAGAAATGCTCAGAAAAGGATTAAAAAGGGATAGAAATGGGCAAAATGGGGGACGAAATAGCAAACAAATGGTTAGAAAAAGCCAGGAATGTCCTCAGGTGGGTTAGATGTGGGCAAAACTGGGTTAGAACTGGGCAACAATGGGTTAGAAAGGGGCAAAAATGTCTTAGAAATAGGTAAGAAATGGCAAAAATTGTTGAGAGCTAGCCAAAAATGGGTTTAAAAGGGGTTAGAAATGGACCAAAGTGGGTTAGAAATGGCCAAAAATGGCTTAAGACAGGTTAGAAATGGCAAAAATTGTTGAGAGCTAGCCAAAAATGGCTTAAAAGGGGGTTAGAAATGGTCAAAAGTGGGTTAGGAATGGCCAAAAATGGCTTAAGACAGGTTAGAAATGGGCACGACTGGACTTGATATGGCCAAAAATAGTTTAGAAATAGCCAGAAATGGCTCAAAAATGGGTAGAAATGGGCACAACTGGGATAGAAATGTTTTAAAATATTTTCGAAAGAGCCAAAAATGGTATTAAACGCGTTAGAAATGGTCAAAATTGGTTCAGAAATGCTCAGAAAAGGATTAAAAAGGGATAGAAATGGGCAAAATGGGGGACGAAATAGCAAACAAATGGTTAGAAAAAGCCAGGAATGTCTTCAGGTGGGTTAGAAGTGGGCAAAACTGGGTTAGAACTGGGCAACAATGGGTTAGAAAGGGGCAAAAATGTCTTAGAAATAGGTAAGAAATGGCAAAAATTGTTGAGAGCTAGCCAAAAATGGGTTTAAAAGGGGTTAGAAATGGACCAAAGTGGTTAGAAATGGCCAAAATTGGCTTAAGACAGGTTAGAAATGGGCACGACTGGACTTGATATGGCCAAAAATAGTTTAGAAATAGCCAGAAATGGCTCAAAAATGGGTAGAAATGGGCACAACTGGGATAGAAATGTTTTAAAATATTTTCGAAAGAGCCAAAAATGGCATTAAACGCGTTAGAAATGGTCAAAATTGGTTCAGAAATGCTCAGAAAAGGATTAAAAAGGGATAGAAATGGGCAAAATGGGGGACGAAATAGCAAACAAATGGTTAGAAAAAGCCAGGAATGTATTCAGGTGGGTTAGAAGTGGGCAAAACTGGGTTAGAACTGGGCAACAATGGGTTAGAAAGGGGCAAAAATGTCTTAGAAATAGGTAAGAAATGGCAAAAATTGTTGAGAGCTAGCCAAAAATGGGTTTAAAAGGGGTTAGAAATGGACCAAAGTGGGTTAGAAATGGCCAAAATTGGCTTAAGACAGGTTAGAAATGGGCACGACTGGACTTGATATGGCCAAAAATAGTTTAGAAATAGCCAGAAATGGCTCAAAAATGGGTAGAAATGGGCAGAACTGGGATAGAAATGTTTTAAAAAATTTCGAAAGAGCCAAAATGGCATTAAACGCGTTAGAAATGGTCAAAATTGGTTCAGAAATGCTCAGAAAAGGAATAAAAAGGGATATAAATGGGAAAAACAGGGCAGAAATAGCAAACAAATGGATAGAAAAAGCCAGGAATGTCCTCAGGTGGGTTAGATGTGGGCAAAACTGGGTTAGAACTGGGCAACAATGGGTTAGAAAGGGGCAAAAATGTCTTAGAAATAGGTAAGAAATGGCAAAAATTGTTGAGAGCTAGCCAAAAATGGGTTTAAAAGGTGTTAGAAATGGACCAAAGTGGGTTAGAAATGGCCAAAAATGGCTTAAGACAGGTTAGAAATGGCAAAAATTGTTGAGAGCTAACCAAAAATGGCTTTAAAGGGGGTTAGAAATGGTCAAAAGTGGGTTAGAAATGGCCAAAAATGGCTTAAGACAGGTTAGAAATGGGCACGACTGGACTTGATATGGCCAAAAATAGTTTAGAAATAGCCAGAAATGGCTTAAAAATGGGTAGAAATAAGCACAACTGGGATAGAAATGTTTTAAAAAATTTCGAAAGAGCCAAAAATGGCATTAAACGCGTTAGAAATAGTCAAAATTGGTTCAGAAATGCTCAGAAAAGGATTAAAAAGGGATAGAAATGGGCAAAATGGGGGACGAAATAGCAAACAAATGGTTAGAAAAAGCCAGGAATGTCTTCAGGTGGGTTAGAAGTGGGCAAAAACTGGGTTAGAACTGGGCAACAATGGGTTAGAAAGGGGCAAAAATGTCTTAGAAATAGGTAAGAAATGGCAAAAATTGTTGAGAGCTAGCCAAAAATGGGTTTAAAAGGGGTTAGAAATGGACCAAAGTGGGTTAGAAATGGCCAAAATTGGCTTAAGACAGGTTAGAAATGGGCACGACTGGACTTGATATGGCCAAAAATAGTTTAGAAATAGCCAGAAATGGCTCAAAAATGGGTAGAAATGGGCACAACTGGGATAGAAATGTTTTAAAATATTTCGAAAGAGCCAAAAATGGCATTAAACGCGTTAGAAATGGTCAAAATTGGTTCAGAAATGCTCAGAAAAGGATTAAAAAGGGATAGAAATGGGCAAAATGGGGGACGAAATAGCAAACAAATGGTTAGAAAAAGCCAGGAATGTATTCAGGTGGGTTAGAAGTGGGCAAAACTGGGTTAGAACTGGGCAACAATGGGTTAGAAAGGGGCAAAAATGTCTTAGAAATAGGTAAGAAATGGCAAAAATTGTTGAGAGCTAGCCAAAAATGGGTTTAAAAGGGGTTAGAAATGGACCAAAGTGGGTTAGAAATGGCCAAAATTGGCTTAAGACAGGTTAGAAATGGGCACGACTGGACTTGATATGGCCAAAAATAGTTTAGAAATAGCCAGAAATGGCTCAAAAATGGGTAGAAATGGGCACAACTGGGATAGAAATGTTTTAAAAATTTCGAAAGAGCCAAAAATGGCATTAAACGCGTTAGAAATGGTCAAAATTGGTTCAGAAATGCTCAGAAAAGGAATAAAAAGGGATATAAATGGGAAAAACAGGGCAGAAATAGCAAACAAATGGTTAGAAAAAGCCAGGAATGTCCTCAGGTGGGTTAGATGTGGGCAAAACTGGGTTAGAACTGGGCAACAATGGGTTAGAAAGGGGCAAAAATGTCTTAGAAATAGGTAAGAAATGGCAAAAATTGTTGAGAGCTAGCCAAAAATGGGTTTAAAAGGTGTTAGAAATGGACCAAAGTGGGTTAGAAATGGCCAAAAATGGCTTAAGACAGGTTAGAAATGGCAAAAATTGTTGAGAGCTAACCAAAAATGGCTTTAAAGGGGTTAGAAATGGTCAAAAGTGGGTTAGAAATGGCCAAAAATGGCTTAAGACAGGTTAGAAATGGGCACGACTGGACTTGATATGGCCAAAAATAGTTTAGAAATAGCCAGAAATGGCTTAAAAATGGGTAGAAATAAGCACAACTGGGATAGAAATGTTTTAAAAAATTTCGAAAGAGCCAAAAATGGCATTAAACGCGTTAGAAATGGTCAAAATTGGTTCAGAAATGCTCAGAAAAGGAATAAAAAGGGATATAAATGGGAAAAACGGGGGAAGAAATAGCAAACAAATGGTTAGAAAAAGCCAGGAATGTCTTCAGGTGGGTTAGAAGTGGGCAAAACTGGGTTAGAACTGGGCAACAATGGGTTAGAAAGGGGCAAAAATGTCTTAGAAATAGGTAAGAAATGGCAAAAATTGTTGAGAGCTAGCCAAAAATGGGTTTAAAAGGGGTTAGAAATGGACCAAAGTGGGTTAGAAATGGCCAAAATTGGCTTAAGACAGGTTAGAAATGGGCACGACTGGACTTGATATGGCCAAAAATAGTTTAGAAATAGCCAGAAATGGCTCAAAAATGGGTAGAAATGGGCACAACTGGGATAGAAATGTTTTAAAATATTTCGAAAGAGCCAAAAATGGCATTAAACGCGTTAGAAATGGTCAAAATTGGTTCAGAAATGCTCAGAAAAGGATTAAAAAGGGATAGAAATGGGCAAAATGGGGGACGAAATAGCAAACAAATGGTTAGAAAAAGCCAGGAATGTATTCAGGTGGGTTAGAAGTGGGCAAAACTGGGTTAGAACTGGGCAACAATGGGTTAGAAAGGGGCAAAAATGTCTTAGAAATAGGTAAGAAATGGCAAAAATTGTTGAGAGCTAGCCAAAAATGGGTTTAAAAGGGGTTAGAAATGGACCAAAGTGGGTTAGAAATGGCCAAAATTGGCTTAAGACAGGTTAGAAATGGGCACGACTGGACTTGATATGGCCAAAAATAGTTTAGAAATAGCCAGAAATGGCTCAAAAATGGGTAGAAATGGGCAGAACTGGGATAGAAATGTTTTAAAAAATTTCGAAAGAGCCAAAAATGGCATTAAACGCGTTAGAAATGGTCAAAATTGGTTCAGAAATGCTCAGAAAAGGAATAAAAAGGGATATAAATGGGAAAAACGGGCCAGAAATAGCAAACAAATGGTTAGAAAAAGCCAGGAATGTCCTCAGGTGGGTTAGATGTGGGCAAAACTGGGTTAGAACTGGGCAACAATGGGTTAGAAAGGGGCAAAAATGTCTTAGAAATAGGTAAGAAATGGCAAAAATTGTTGAGAGCTAGCCAAAAATGGGTTTAAAAGGGGTTAGAAATGGACCAAAGTGGGTTAGAAATGGCCAAAAATGGCTTAAGACAGGTTAGAAATGGCAAAAATTGTTGAGAGCTAGCCAAAAATGGCTTAAAAGGGGGTTAGAAATGGTCAAAAGTGGGTTAGGAATGGCCAAAAATGGCTTAAGACAGGTTAGAAATGGGCACGACTGGACTTGATATGGCCAAAAATAGTTTAGAAATAGCCAGAAATGGCTCAAAAATGGGTAGAAATGGGCACAACTGGGATAGAAATGTTTTAAAATATTTTCGAAAGAGCCAAAAATGGTATTAAACGCGTTAGAAATGGTCAAAATTGGTTCAGAAATGCTCAGAAAAGGATTAAAAAGGGATAGAAATGGGCAAAATGGGGGACGAAATAGCAAACAAATGGTTAGAAAAAGCCAGGAATGTATTCAGGTGGGTTAGAAGTGGGCAAAACTGGGTTAGAACTGGGCAACAATGGGTTAGAAAGGGGCAAAAATGTCTTAGAAATAGGTAAGAAATGGCAAAAATTGTTGAGAGCTAGCCAAAAATGGGTTTAAAAGGGGTTAGAAATGGACCAAAGTGGGTTAGAAATGGCCAAAATTGGCTTAAGACAGGTTAGAAATGGGCACGACTGGACTTGATATGGCCAAAAATAGTTTAGAAATAGCCAGAAATGGCTCAAAAATGGGTAGAAATGGGCAGAACTGGGATAGAAATGTTTTAAAAAATTTCGAAAGAGCCAAAAATGGCATTAAACGCGTTAGAAATGGTCAAAATTGGTTCAGAAATGCTCAGAAAAGGAATAAAAAGGGATATAAATGGGAAAAACAGGGCAGAAATAGCAAACAAATGGTTAGAAAAAGCCAGGAATGTCCTCAGGTGGGTTAGATGTGGGCAAAACTGGGTTAGAACTGGGCAACAATGGGTTAGAAAGGGGCAAAAATGTCTTAGAAATAGGTAAGAAATGGCAAAAATTGTTGAGAGCTAGCCAAAAATGGGTTTAAAAGGGGTTAGAAATGGACCAAAGTGGGTTAGAAATGGCCAAAATTGGCTTAAGACAGGTTAGAAATGGGCACGACTGGACTTGATATGGCCAAAAATAGTTTAGAAATAGCCAGAAATGGCTCAAAAATGGGTAGAAATGGGCAGAACTGGGATAGAAATGTTTTAAAAAATTTCGAAAGAGCCAAAAATGGCATTAAACGCGTTAGAAATGGTCAAAATTGGTTCAGAAATGCTCAGAAAAGGAATAAAAAGGGATATAAATGGGAAAAACAGGGCAGAAATAGCAAACAAATGGTTAGAAAAAGCCAGGAATGTCCTCAGGTGGGTTAGATGTGGGCAAAACTGGGTTAGAACTGGGCAACAATGGGTTAGAAAGGGGCAAAAATGTCTTAGAAATAGGTAAGAAATGGCAAAAATTGTTGAGAGCTAGCCAAAAATGGGTTTAAAAGGTGTTAGAAATGGACCAAAGTGGGTTAGAAATGGCCAAAAATGGCTTAAGACAGGTTAGAAATGGCAAAAATTGTTGAGAGCTAACCAAAAATGGCTTTAAAGGGGGTTAGAAATGGTCAAAAGTGGGTTAGAAATGGCCAAAAATGGCTTAAGACAGGTTAGAAATGGGCACGACTGGACTTGATATGGCCAAAAATAGTTTAGAAATAGCCAGAAATGGCTTAAAATGGGTAGAAATAAGCACAACTGGGATAGAAATGTTTTAAAAAATTTCGAAAGAGCCAAAAATGGCATTAAACGCGTTAGAAATGGTCAAAATTGGTTCAGAAATGCTCAGAAAAGGATTAAAAAGGGATAGAAATGGGCAAAATGGGGGACGAAATAGCAAACAAATGGTTAGAAAAAGCCAGGAATGTCTTCAGGTGGGTTAGAAGTGGGCAAAACTGGGTTAGAACTGGGCAACAATGGGTTAGAAAGGGGCAAAAATGTCTTAGAAATAGGTAAGAAATGGCAAAAATTGTTGAGAGCTAGCCAAAAATGGGTTTAAAAGGGGTTAGAAATGGACCAAAGTGGGTTAGAAATGGCCAAAATTGGCTTAAGACAGGTTAGAAATGGGCACGACTGGACTTGATATGGCCAAAAATAGTTTAGAAATAGCCAGAAATGGCTCAAAAATGGGTAGAAATGGGCACAACTGGGATAGAAATGTTTTAAAATATTTTCGAAAGAGCCAAAAATGGCATTAAACGCGTTAGAAATGGTCAAAATTGGTTCAGAAATGCTCAGAAAAGGATTAAAAAGGGATAGAAATGGGCAAAATGGGGGACGAAATAGCAAACAAATGGTTAGAAAAAGCCAGGAATGTATTCAGGTGGGTTAGAAGTGGGCAAAACTGGGTTAGAACTGGGCAACAATGGGTTAGAAAGGGGCAAAAATGTCTTAGAAATAGGTAAGAAATGGCAAAAATTGTTGAGAGCTAGCCAAAAATGGGTTTAAAAGGGGTTAGAAATGGACCAAAGTGGGTTAGAAATGGCCAAAATTGGCTTAAGACAGGTTAGAAATGGGCACGACTGGACTTGATATGGCCAAAAATAGTTTAGAAATAGCCAGAAATGGCTCAAAAATGGGTAGAAATGGGCACAACTGGGATAGAAATGTTTTAAAAAATTTCGAAAGAGCCAAAAATGGCATTAAACGCGTTAGAAATGGTCAAAATTGGTTCAGAAATGCTCAGAAAAGGAATAAAAAGGGATATAAATGGGAAAAACAGGGCAGAAATAGCAAACAAATGGTTAGAAAAAGCCAGGAATGTCCTCAGGTGGGTTAGATGTGGGCAAAACTGGGTTAGAACTGGGCAACAATGGGTTAGAAAGGGGCAAAAATGTCTTAGAAATAGGTAAGAAATGGCAAAAATTGTTGAGAGCTAGCCAAAAATGGGTTTAAAAGGTGTTAGAAATGGACCAAAGTGGGTTAGAAATGGCCAAAAATGGCTTAAGACAGGTTAGAAATGGCAAAAATTGTTGAGAGCTAACCAAAAATGGCTTTAAAGGGGGTTAGAAATGGTCAAAAGTGGGTTAGAAATGGCCAAAAATGGCTTAAGACAGGTTAGAAATGGGCACGACTGGACTTGATATGGCCAAAAATAGTTTAGAAATAGCCAGAAATGGCTTAAAAATGGGTAGAAATGGGCACAACTGGGATAGAAATGTTTTAAAAAATTTCGAAAGAGCCAAAATGGTATTAAACGCGTTAGAAATGGTCAAAATTGGTTCAGAAATGCTCAGAAAAGGATTAAAAAGGGATAGAAATGGGCAAAATGGGGGACGAAATAGCAAACAAATGGTTAGAAAAAGCCAGGAATGTATTCAGGTGGGTTAGAAGTGGGCAAAACTGGGTTAGAACTGGGCAACAATGGGTTAGAAAGGGGCAAAAATGTCTTAGAAATAGGTAAGAAATGGCAAAAATTGTTGAGAGCTAGCCAAAAATGGGTTTAAAAGGGGTTAGAAATGGACCAAAGTGGGTTAGAAATGGCCAAAATTGGCTTAAGACAGGTTAGAAATGGGCACGACTGGACTTGATATGGCCAAAAATAGTTTAGAAATAGCCAGAAATGGCTCAAAAATGGGTAGAAATGGGCACAACTGGGATAGAAATGTTTTAAAATATTTTCGAAAGAGCCAAAAATGGCATTAAACGCGTTAGAAATGGTCAAAATTGGTTCAGAAATGCTCAGAAAAGGATTAAAAAGGGATAGAAATGGGAAAAACGGGGCAGAAATAGCAAACAAATGGTTAGAAAAAGCCAGGAATGTCCTCAGGTGGGTTAGATGTGGGCAAAACTGGGTTAGAACTGGGCAACAATGGGTTAGAAAGGGGCAAAAATGTCTTAGAAATAGGTAAGAAATGGCAAAAATTGTTGAGAGCTAGCCAAAAATGGGTTTAAAAGGTGTTAGAAATGGACCAAAGTGGGTTAGAAATGGCCAAAAATGGCTTAAGACAGGTTAGAAATGGCAAAAATTGTTGAGAGCTAGCCAAAAATGGCTTTAAAGGGGGTTAGAAATGGTCAAAAGTGGGTTAGAAATGGCCAAAAATGGCTTAAGACAGGTTAGAAATGGGCACGACTGGACTTGATATGGCCAAAAATAGTTTAGAAATAGCCAGAAATGGCTTAAAAATGGGTAGAAATAAGCACAACTGGGATAGAAATGTTTTAAAAAATTTCGAAAGAGCCAAAAATGGCATTAAACGCGTTAGAAATGGTCAAAATTGGTTCAGAAATGCTCAGAAAAGGAATAAAAAGGGATATAAATGGGAAAAACGGGGGAAGAAATAGCAAACAAATGGTTAGAAAAAGCCAGGAATGTCTTCAGGTGGGTTAGATGTGGGCAAAACTGGGTTAGAACTGGGCAACAATGGGTTAGAAAGGGGCAAAAATGTCTTAGAAATAGGTAAGAAATGGCAAAAATTGTTGAGAGCTAGCCAAAAATGGGTTTAAAAGGTGTTAGAAATGGACCAAAGTGGGTTAGAAATGGCCAAAAATGGCTTAAGACAGGTTAGAAATGGCAAAAATTGTTGAGAGCTAACCAAAAATGGCTTTAAAGGGGGTTAGAAATGGTCAAAAGTGGGTTAGAAATGGCCAAAAATGGCTTAAGACAGGTTAGAAATGGGCACGACTGGACTTGATATGGCCAAAAATAGTTTAGAAATAGCCAGAAATGGCTTAAAAATGGGTAGAAATAAGCACAACTGGGATAGAAATGTTTTAAAAAATTTCGAAAGAGCCAAAAATGGCATTAAACGCGTTAGAAATGGTCAAAATTGGTTCAGAAATGCTCAGAAAAGGATTAAAAAGGGATAGAAATGGGCAAAATGGGGGACGAAATAGCAAACAAATGGTTAGAAAAAGCCAGGAATGTCTTCAGGTGGGTTAGAAGTGGGCAAAACTGGGTTAGAACTGGGCAACAATGGGTTAGAAAGGGGCAAAAATGTCTTAGAAATAGGTAAGAAATGGCAAAAATTGTTGAGAGCTAGCCAAAAATGGGTTTAAAAGGGGTTAGAAATGGACCAAAGTGGGTTAGAAATGGCCAAAATTGGCTTAAGACAGGTTAGAAATGGGCACGACTGGACTTGATATGGCCAAAAATAGTTTAGAAATAGCCAGAAATGGCTCAAAAATGGGTAGAAATGGGCACAACTGGGATAGAAATGTTTTAAAATATTTTCGAAAGAGCCAAAAATGGCATTAAACGCGTTAGAAATGGTCAAAATTGGTTCAGAAATGCTCAGAAAGGATTAAAAAGGGATAGAAATGGGCAAAATGGGGGACGAAATAGCAAACAAATGGTTAGAAAAAGCCAGGAATGTATTCAGGTGGGTTAGAAGTGGGCAAAACTGGGTTAGAACTGGGCAACAATGGGTTAGAAAGGGGCAAAAATGTCTTAGAAATAGGTAAGAAATGGCAAAAATTGTTGAGAGCTAGCCAAAAATGGGTTTAAAAGGGGTTAGAAATGGACCAAAGTGGGTTAGAAATGGCCAAAATTGGCTTAAGACAGGTTAGAAATGGGCACGACTGGACTTGATATGGCCAAAAATAGTTTAGAAATAGCCAGAAATGGCTCAAAAATGGGTAGAAATGGGCAGAACTGGGATAGAAATGTTTTAAAAAATTTCGAAAGAGCCAAAAATGGCATTAAACGCGTTAGAAATGGTCAAAATTGGTTCAGAAATGCTCAGAAAAGGAATAAAAAGGGATATAAATGGGAAAAACAGGGCAGAAATAGCAAACAAATGGTTAGAAAAAGCCAGGAATGTCCTCAGGTGGGTTAGATGTGGGCAAAACTGGGTTAGAACTGGGCAACAATGGGTTAGAAAGGGGCAAAAATGTCTTAGAAATAGGTAAGAAATGGCAAAAATTGTTGAGAGCTAGCCAAAAATGGGTTTAAATGGTGTTAGAAATGGACCAAAGTGGGTTAGAAATGGCCAAAAATGGCTTAAGACAGGTTAGAAATGGCAAAAATTGTTGAGAGCTAACCAAAAATGGCTTTAAAGGGGGTTAGAAATGGTCAAAAGTGGGTTAGAAATGGCCAAAAATGGCTTAAGACAGGTTAGAAATGGGCACGACTGGACTTGATATGGCCAAAAATAGTTTAGAAATAGCCAGAAATGGCTTAAAAATGGGTAGAAATAAGCACAACTGGGATAGAAATGTTTTAAAAAATTTCGAAAGAGCCAAAAATGGCATTAAACGTGTTAGAAATGGTCAAAATTGGTTCAGAAATGCTCAGAAAAGGAATAAAAAGGGATATAAATGGGAAAAACGGGGGAAGAAATAGCAAACAAATGGTTAGAAAAAGCCAGGAATGTCTTCAGGTGGGTTAGAAGTGGGCAAAACTGGGTTAGAACTGGGCAACAATGGGTTAGAAAGGGGCAAAAATGTCTTAGAAATAGGTAAGAAATGGCAAAAATTGTTGAGAGCTAGCCAAAAATGGGTTTAAAAGGGGTTAGAAATGGACCAAAGTGGGTTAGAAATGGCCAAAATTGGCTTAAGACAGGTTAGAAATGGGCACGACTGGACTTGATATGGCCAAAAATAGTTTAGAAATAGCCAGAAATGGCTCAAAAATGGGTAGAAATGGGCACAACTGGGATAGAAATGTTTTAAAAAATTTCGAAAGAGCCAAAAATGGCATTAAACGCGTTAGAAATGGTCAAAATTGGTTCAGAAATGCTCAGAAAAGGATTAAAAAGGGATATAAATGGGAAAAAACGGGGCAGAAATAGCAAACAAATGGTTAGAAAAAGCCAGGAATGTCCTCAGGTGGGTTAGATGTGGGCAAAACTGGGTTAGAACTGGGCAACAATGGGTTAGAAAGGGGCAAAAATGTCTTAGAAATAGGTAAGAAATGGCAAAAATTGTTGAGAGCTAGCCAAAAATGGGTTTAAAAGGTGTTAGAAATGGACCAAAGTGGGTTAGAAATGGCCAAAAATGGCTTAAGACAGGTTAGAAATGGCAAAAATTGTTGAGAGCTAGCCAAAAATGGCTTTAAAGGGGGTTAGAAATGGTCAAAAGTGGGTTAGAAATGGCCAAAAATGGCTTAAGACAGGTTAGAAATGGGCACGACTGGACTTGATATGGCCAAAAATAGTTTAGAAATAGCCAGAAATGGCTTAAAAATGGGTAGAAATGGGCACAACTGGGATAGAAATGTTTTAAAAAATTTCGAAAGAGCCAAAAATGGCATTAAACGCGTTAGAAATGGTCAAAATTGGTTCAGAAATGCTCAGAAAAGGAATAAAAAGGGATATAAATGGGAAAAACGGGGGAAGAAATAGCAAACAAATGGTTAGAAAAAGCCAGGAATGTCTTCAGGTGGGTTAGATGTGGGCAAAACTGGGTTAGAACTGGGCAACAATGGGTTAGAAAGGGGCAAAAATGTCTTAGAAATAGGTAAGAAATGGCAAAAATTGTTGAGAGCTAGCCAGAAATGGGTTTAAAAGGGGTTAGAAATGGACCAAAGTGGGTTAGAAATGGCCAAAAATGGCTTAAGACAGGTTAGAAATGGCAAAAATTGTTGAGAGCTAGCCAAAAATGGCTTAAAAGGGGGTTAGAAATGGTCAAAAGTGGGTTAGAAATGGCCAAAAATGGCTTAAGACAGGTTAGAAATGGGCACGACTGGACTTGATATGGCCAAAAATAGTTTAGAAATAGCCAGAAATGGCTTAAAAATGGGTAGAAATAAGCACAACTGGGATAGAAATTTTTTAAAAAATTTCGAAAGTGCCAAAAATGGCATTAAACGCGTTAGAAATGGTCAAAATTGGTTCAGAAATGCTCAGAAAAGGAATAAAAAGGGATATAAATGGAAAAAAGGGGGAAGAAATAGCAAACAAATGGTTAGAAAAAGCCAGGAATGTATTCAGGTGGGTTAGATGTGGGCAAAACTGGGTTAGAACTGGGCAACAATGGGTTAGAAAGGGGCAAAAATGTCTTAGAAATAGGTAAGAAATGGCAAAAATTGTTGAGAGCTAGCCAAAAATGGGTTTAAAAGGGGTTAGAAATGGTCAGGAGTGGGTTAGAAATGGCCAAAAATGGCTTAAGACAGGTTAGAAATGGCAAAAATTGTTGAGGGCTAGCCAAAAATGGCTTAAAAGGGGGTTAGAAATGGTCAAAAGTGGGTTAGAAATGGCCAAAAATGGCTTAAGACAGGTTAGAAATGGGCACGACTGGACTTGATATGGCCAAAAATAGTTTAGAAATAGCCAGAAATGGCTTAAAAATGGGTAGAAATAGGCACAACTGGGATAGAAATGTTTTAAAATATTTTCGAAAGAGCCAAAAATGGCATTAAACGCGTTAGAAATGGTCAAAATTGGTTCAGAAATGCTCAGAAAAGGAATAAAAAGGGATATAAATGGGAAAAACGGGGGAAGAAATAGCAAACAAATGGTTAGAAAAAGCCAGGAATGTATTCAGGTGGGTTAGAAGTGGGCAAAACTGGGTTAGAACTGGGCAACAATGGGTTAGAAAGGGGCAAAAATGTCTTAGAAATAGGTAAGAAATGGCAAAAATTGTTGAGAGCTAGCCAAAAATGGGTTTAAAAGGGGTTAGAAATGGACCAAAGTGGGTTAGAAATGGCCAAAATTGGCTTAAGACAGGTTAGAAATGGGCACGACTGGACTTGATATGGCCAAAAATAGTTTAGAAATAGCCAGAAATGGCTCAAAAATGGGTAGAAATGGGCAGAACTGGGATAGAAATGTTTTAAAAAATTTCGAAAGAGCCAAAAATGGCATTAAACGTGTTAGAAATGGTCAAAATTGGTTCAGAAATGCTCAGAAAAGGAATAAAAAGGGATATAAATGGGAAAAACGGGGGAAGAAATAGCAAACAAATGGTTAGAAAAAGCCAGGAATGTCTTCAGGTGGGTTAGAAGTGGGCAAAACTGGGTTAGAACTGGGCAACAATGGGTTAGAAAGGGGCAAAAATGTCTTAGAAATAGGTAAGAAATGGCAAAAATTGTTGAGAGCTAGCCAAAAATGGGTTTAAAAGGGGTTAGAAATGGACCAAAGTGGGTTAGAAATGGCCAAAATTGGCTTAAGACAGGTTAGAAATGGGCACGACTGGACTTGATATGGCCAAAAATAGTTTAGAAATAGCCAGAAATGGCTCAAAAATGGGTAGAAATGGGCAGAACTGGGATAGAAATGTTTTAAAAAATTTCGAAAGAGCCAAAAATGGCATTAAACGCGTTAGAAATGGTCAAAATTGGTTCAGAAATGCTCAGAAAAGGATTAAAAAGGGATATAAATGGGAAAAACGGGGCAGAAATAGCAAACAAATGGTTAGAAAAAGCCAGGAATGTCCTCAGGTGGGTTAGATGTGGGCAAAACTGGGTTAGAACTGGGCAACAATGGGTTAGAAAGGGGCAAAAATGTCTTAGAAATAGGTAAGAAATGGCAAAAATTGTTGAGAGCTAGCCAAAAATGGGTTTAAAAGGTGTTAGAAATGGACCAAAGTGGGTTAGAAATGGCCAAAAATGGCTTAAGACAGGTTAGAAATGGGCACGACTGGACTTGATATGGCCAAAAATAGTTTAGAAATAGCCAGAAATGGCTTAAAAATGGGTAGAAATAAGCACAACTGGGATAGAAATTTTTTAAAAAATTTCGAAAGAGCCAAAAATGGCATTAAACGCGTTAGAAATGGTCAAAATTGGTTCAGAAATGCTCAGAAAAGGAATAAAAAGGGATATAAATGGAAAAAAGGGGGAAGAAATAGCAAACAAATGGTTAGAAAAAGCCAGGAATGTATTCAGGTGGGTTAGATGTGGGCAAAACTGGGTTAGAACTGGGCAACAATGGGTTAGAAAGGGGCAAAAATGTCTTAGAAATAGGTAAGAAATGGCAAAAATTGTTGAGAGCTAGCCAAAAATGGGTTTAAAAGGGGTTAGAAATGGACCAAAGTGGGTTAGAAATGGCCAAAATTGGCTTAAGACAGGTTAGAAATGGGCACGACTGGACTTGATATGGCCAAAAATAGTTTAGAAATAGCCAGAAATGGCTCAAAAATGGGTAGAAATGGGCAGAACTGGGATAGAAATGTTTTAAAAAATTTCGAAAGAGCCAAAAATGGCATTAAACGCGTTAGAAATGGTCAAAATTGGTTCAGAAATGCTCAGAAAAGGATTAAAAAGGGATATAAATGGGAAAAACGGGGCAGAAATAGCAAACAAATGGTTAGAAAAAGCCAGGAATGTCCTCAGGTGGGTTAGATGTGGGCAAAACTGGGTTAGAACTGGGCAACAATGGGTTAGAAAGGGGCAAAAATGTCTTAGAAATAGGTAAGAAATGGCAAAAATTGTTGAGAGCTAGCCAAAAATGGGTTTAAAAGGTGTTAGAAATGGACCAAAGTGGGTTAGAAATGGCCAAAAATGGCTTAAGACAGGTTAGAAATGGCAAAAATTGTTGAGAGCTAGCCAAAAATGGCTTTAAAGGGGGTTAGAAATGGTCAAAAGTGGGTTAGAAATGGCCAAAAATGGCTTAAGACAGGTTAGAAATGGGCACGACTGGACTTGATATGGCCAAAAATAGTTTAGAAATAGCCAGAAATGGCTTAAAAATGGGTAGAAATGGGCACAACTGGGATAGAAATGTTTTAAAAAATTTCGAAAGAGCCAAAAATGGCATAAAACGCGTTAGAAATGGTCAAAATTGGTTCAGAAATGCTCAGAAAAGGAATAAAAAGGGATATAAATGGGAAAAACGGGGGAAGAAATAGCAAACAAATGGTTAGAAAAAGCCAGGAATGTCTTCAGGTGGGTTAGATGTGGGCAAAACTGGGTTAGAACTGGGCAACAATGGGTTAGAAAGGGGCAAAAATGTCTTAGAAATAGGTAAGAAATGGCAAAAATTGTTGAGAGCTAGCCAAAAATGGGTTTAAAAGGGGTTAGAAATGGACCAAAGTGGGTTAGAAATGGCCAAAAATGGCTTAAGACAGGTTAGAAATGGCAAAAATTGTTGAGAGCTAGCCAAAAATGGCTTAAAAGGGGGTTAGAAATGGTCAAAAGTGGGTTAGAAATGGCCAAAAAATGGCTTAAGACAGGTTAGAAATGGGCACGACTGGACTTGATATGGCCAAAAATAGTTTAGAAATAGCCAGAAATGGCTTAAAAATGGGTAGAAATAAGCACAACTGGGATAGAAATGTTTTAAAAAATTTCGAAAGAGCCAAAAATGGCATTAAACGCGTTAGAAATGGTCAAAATTGGTTCAGAAATGCTCAGAAAAGGATTAAAAAGGGATAGAAATGGGCAAAATGGGGGACGAAATAGCAAACAAATGGTTAGAAAAAGCCAGGAATGTATTCAGGTGGGTTAGAAGTGGGCAAAACTGGGTTAGAACTGGGCAACAATGGGTTAGAAAGGGGCAAAAATGTCTTAGAAATAGGTAAGAAATGGCAAAAATTGTTGAGAGCTAGCCAAAAATGGGTTTAAAAGGGGTTAGAAATGGACCAAAGTGGGTTAGAAATGGCCAAAATTGGCTTAAGACAGGTTAGAAATGGGCACGACTGGACTTGATATGGCCAAAAATAGTTTAGAAATAGCCAGAAATGGCTCAAAAATGGGTAGAAATGGCAGAACTGGGATAGAAATGTTTTAAAAAATTTCGAAAGAGCCAAAAATGGCATTAAACGTGTTAGAAATGGTCAAAATTGGTTCAGAAATGCTCAGAAAAGGAATAAAAAGGGATATAAATGGGAAAAACGGGGGAAGAAATAGCAAACAAATGGTTAGAAAAAGCCAGGAATGTCCTCAGGTGGGTTAGAAGTGGGCAAAACTGGGTTAGAACTGGGCAACAATGGGTTAGAAAGGGGCAAAAATGTCTTAGAAATAGGTAAGAAATGGCAAAAATTGTTGAGAGCTAGCCAAAAATGGGTTTAAAAGGGGTTAGAAATGGACCAAAGTGGGTTAGAAATGGCCAAAATTGGCTTAAGACAGGTTAGAAATGGGCACGACTGGACTTGATATGGCCAAAAATAGTTTAGAAATAGCCAGAAATGGCTCAAAAATGGGTAGAAATGGGCAGAACTGGGATAGAAATGTTTTAAAAAATTTCGAAAGAGCCAAAAATGGCATTAAACGCGTTAGAAATGGTCAAAATTGGTTCAGAAATGCTCAGAAAAGGATTAAAAAGGGATATAAATGGGAAAAACGGGGCAGAAATAGCAAACAAATGGTTAGAAAAAGCCAGGAATGTCCTCAGGTGGGTTAGATGTGGGCAAAACTGGGTTAGAACTGGGCAACAATGGGTTAGAAAGGGGCAAAAATGTCTTAGAAATAGGTAAGAAATGGCAAAAAATTGTTGAGAGCTAGCCAAAAATGGGTTTAAAAGGTGTTAGAAATGGACCAAAGTGGGTTAGAAATGGCCAAAAATGGCTTAAGACAGGTTAGAAATGGGCACGACTGGACTTGATATGGCCAAAAATAGTTTAGAAATAGCCAGAAATGGCTTAAAAATGGGTAGAAATAAGCACAACTGGGATAGAAATTTTTTAAAAAATTTCGAAAGAGCCAAAAATGGCATTAAACGCGTTAGAAATGGTCAAAATTGGTTCAGAAATGCTCAGAAAAGGAATAAAAAGGGATATAAATGGAAAAAAGGGGGAAGAAATAGCAAACAAATGGTTAGAAAAAGCCAGGAATGTATTCAGGTGGGTTAGATGTGGGCAAAACTGGGTTAGAACTGGGCAACAATGGGTTAGAAAGGGGCAAAAATGTCTTAGAAATAGGTAAGAAATGGCAAAAATTGTTGAGAGCTAGCCAAAAATGGGTTTAAAAGGGGTTAGAAATGGACCAAAGTGGGTTAGAAATGGCCAAAATTGGCTTAAGACAGGTTAGAAATGGGCACGACTGGACTTGATATGGCCAAAAATAGTTTAGAAATAGCCAGAAATGGCTCAAAAATGGGTAGAAATGGGCAGAACTGGGATAGAAATGTTTTAAAAAATTTCGAAAGAGCCAAAAATGGCATTAAACGCGTTAGAAATGGTCAAAATTGGTTCAGAAATGCTCAGAAAAGGATTAAAAAGGGATATAAATGGGAAAAACGGGGCAGAAATAGCAAACAAATGGTTAGAAAAAGCCAGGAATGTCCTCAGGTGGGTTAGATGTGGGCAAAACTGGGTTAGAACTGGGCAACAATGGGTTAGAAAGGGGCAAAAATGTCTTAGAAATAGGTAAGAAATGGCAAAAATTGTTGAGAGCTAGCCAAAAATGGGTTTAAAAGGTGTTAGAAATGGACCAAAGTGGGTTAGAAATGGCCAAAAATGGCTTAAGACAGGTTAGAAATGGCAAAAATTGTTGAGAGCTAGCCAAAAATGGCTTTAAAGGGGGTTAGAAATGGTCAAAAGTGGGTTAGAAATGGCCAAAAATGGCTTAAGACAGGTTAGAAATGGGCACGACTGGACTTGATATGGCCAAAAATAGTTTAGAAATAGCCAGAAATGGCTTAAAAATGGGTAGAAATGGGCACAACTGGGATAGAAATGTTTTAAAAAATTTCGAAAGAGCCAAAAATGGCATAAAACGCGTTAGAAATGGTCAAAATTGGTTCAGAAATGCTCAGAAAAGGAATAAAAAGGGATATAAATGGGAAAAACGGGGGAAGAAATAGCAAACAAATGGTTAGAAAAAGCCAGGAATGTCTTCAGGTGGGTTAGATGTGGGCAAAACTGGGTTAGAACTGGGCAACAATGGGTTAGAAAGGGGCAAAAATGTCTTAGAAATAGGTAAGAAATGGCAAAAATTGTTGAGAGCTAGCCAAAAATGGGTTTAAAAGGGGTTAGAAATGGACCAAAGTGGGTTAGAAATGGCCAAAAATGGCTTAAGACAGGTTAGAAATGGCAAAAATTGTTGAGAGCTAGCCAAAAATGGCTTAAAAGGGGGTTAGAAATGGTCAAAAGTGGGTTAGAAATGGCCAAAAATGGCTTAAGACAGGTTAGAAATGGGCACGACTGGACTTGATATGGCCAAAAATAGTTTAGAAATAGCCAGAAATGGCTTCAAAATGGGTAGAAATAAGCACAACTGGGATAGAAATGTTTTAAAAAATTTCGAAAGAGCCAAAAATGGCATTAAACGCGTTAGAAATGGTCAAAATTGGTTCAGAAATGCTCAGAAAAGGATTAAAAAGGGATAGAAATGGGCAAAATGGGGGACGAAATAGCAAACAAATGGTTAGAAAAAGCCAGGAATGTCTTCAGGTGGGTTAGAAGTGGGCAAAACTGGGTTAGAACTGGGCAACAATGGGTTAGAAAGGGGCAAAAATGTCTTAGAAATAGGTAAGAAATGGCAAAAATTGTTGAGAGCTAGCCAAAAATGGGTTTAAAAGGGGTTAGAAATGGTCAGGAGTGGGTTAGAAATGGCCAAAAATGGCTTAAGACTGGTTAGAAATGGCAAAAATTGTTGAGGGCTAGCCAAAAATGGCTTAAAAGGGGTTAGAAATGGACCAAAGTGGGTTAGAAATGGCCAAAATTGGCTTAAGACAGGTTAGAAATGGGCACGACTGGACTTGATATGGCCAAAAATAGTTTAGAAATAGCCAGAAATGGCTCAAAAATGGGTAGAAATGGGCACAACTGAGATAGAAATGTTTTAAAAAATTTCGAAAGAGCCAAAAATGGCATTAAACGCGTTAGAAATGGTCAACATTGGTTCAGAAATGCTCAGAAAAGGAATAAAAAGGGATATAAATGGGCAAAATGGGGGACAAAATAGCAAACAAATGGTTAGAAAAAGCCAGGAATGTCTTCAGGTGGGTTAGAAGTGGGCAAAACTGGGTTAGAACTGGGCAACAATGGGTTAGAAAGGGGCAAAAATGTCTTAGAAATAGGTAAGAAATGGCAAAAATTGTTGAGAGCTAGCCAAAAATGGGTTTAAAAGGGGTTAGAAATGGACCAAAGTGGGTTAGAAATGGCCAAAATTGGCTTAAGACAGGTTAGAAATGGGCACGACTGGACTTGATATGGCCAAAAATAGTTAGAAATAGCCAGAAATGGCTCAAAAATGGGTAGAAATGGGCACAACTGGGATAGAAATGTTTTAAAATATTTTCGAAAGAGCCAAAAATGGCATTAAACGCGTTAGAAATGGTCAAAATTGGTTCAGAAATGCTCAGAAAAGGAATAAAAAGGGATATAAATGGGAAAAAACAGGGCAGAAATAGCAAACAAATGGTTAGAAAAGCCAGGAATGTCCTCAGGTGGGTTAGATGTGGGCAAAACTGGGTTAGAACTGGGCAACAATGGGTTAGAAAGGGGCAAAAATGTCTTAGAAATAGGTAAGAAATGGCAAAAATTGTTGAGAGCTAGCCAAAAATGGGTTTAAAAGGTGTTAGAAATGGACCAAAGTGGGTTAGAAATGGCCAAAAATGGCTTAAGACAGGTTAGAAATGGCAAAAATTGTTGAGAGCTAACCAAAAATGGCTTTAAAGGGGGTTAGAAATGGTCAAAAGTGGGTTAGAAATGGCCAAAAATGGCTTAAGACAGGTTAGAAATGGGCACGACTGGACTTGATATGGCCAAAAATAGTTTAGAAATAGCCAGAAATGGCTTAAAAATGGGTAGAAATAAGCACAACTGGGATAGAAATGTTTTAAAAAATTTCGAAAGAGCCAAAAATGGCATTAAACGTGTTAGAAATGGTCAAAATTGGTTCAGAAATGCTCAGAAAAGGAATAAAAAGGGATATAAATGGGAAAAACGGGGGAAGAAATAGCAAACAAATGGTTAGAAAAAGCCAGGAATGTCTTCAGGTGGGTTAGAAGTGGGCAAAACTGGGTTAGAACTGGGCAACAATGGGTTAGAAAGGGGCAAAAATGTCTTAGAAATAGGTAAGAAATGGCAAAAATTGTTGAGAGCTAGCCAAAAATGGGTTTAAAAGGTGTTAGAAATGGACCAAAGTGGGTTAGAAATGGCCAAAAATGGCTTAAGACAGGTTAGAAATGGCAAAAATTGTTGAGAGCTAGCCAAAAATGGCTTTAAAGGGGGTTAGAAATGGTCAAAAGTGGGTTAGAAATGGCCAAAAATGGCTTAAGACAGGTTAGAAATGGGCACGACTGGACTTGATATGGCCAAAAATAGTTTAGAAATAGCCAGAAATGGCTTAAAAATGGGTAGAAATAAGCACAACTGGGATAGAAATGTTTTAAAAAATTTCGAAAGAGCCAAAAATGGCATTAAACGCGTTAGAAATGGTCAAAATTGGTTCAGAAATGCTCAGAAAAGGAATAAAAAGGGATATAAATGGGAAAAACGGGGGAAGAAATAGCAAACAAATGGTTAGAAAAAGCCAGGAATGTATTCAGGTGGGTTAGAAGTGGGCAAAACTGGGTTAGAACTGGGCAACAATGGGTTAGAAAGGGGCAAAAATGTCTTAGAAATAGGTAAGAAATGGCAAAAATTGTTGAGAGCTAGCCAAAAATGGGTTTAAAAGGGGTTAGAAATGGACCAAAGTGGGTTAGAAATGGCCAAAATTGGCTTAAGACAGGTTAGAAATGGGCACGACTGGACTTGATATGGCCAAAAATAGTTTAGAAATAGCCAGAAATGGCTCAAAAATGGGTAGAAATGGGCAGAACTGGGATAGAAATGTTTTAAAAAATTTCGAAAGAGCCAAAAATGGCATTAAACGCGTTAGAAATGGTCAAAATTGGTTCAGAAATGCTCAGAAAAGGATTAAAAAGGGATATAAATGGGAAAAACGGGGCAGAAATAGCAAACAAATGGTTAGAAAAAGCCAGGAATGTCCTCAGGTGGGTTAGATGTGGGCAAAACTGGGTTAGAACTGGGCAACAATGGGTTAGAAAGGGGCAAAAATGTCTTAGAAATAGGTAAGAAATGGCAAAAATTGTTGAGAGCTAGCCAAAAATGGGTTTAAAAGGTGTTAGAAATGGACCAAAGTGGGTTAGAAATGGCCAAAAATGGCTTAAGACAGGTTAGAAATGGCAAAAATTGTTGAGAGCTAGCCAAAAATGGCTTTAAAGGGGGTTAGAAATGGTCAAAAGTGGGTTAGAAATGGCCAAAAATGGCTTAAGACAGGTTAGAAATGGGCACGACTGGACTTGATATGGCCAAAAATAGTTTAGAAATAGCCAGAAATGGCTTAAAAATGGGTAGAAATGGGCACAACTGGGATAGAAATGTTTTAAAAAATTTCGAAAGAGCCAAAAATGGCATAAAACGCGTTAGAAATGGTCAAAATTGGTTCAGAAATGCTCAGAAAAGGAATAAAAAGGGATATAAATGGGAAAAACGGGGGAAGAAATAGCAAACAAATGGTTAGAAAAAGCCAGGAATGTCTTCAGGTGGGTTAGATGTGGGCAAAACTGGGTTAGAACTGGGCAACAATGGGTTAGAAAGGGGCAAAAATGTCTTAGAAATAGGTAAGAAATGGCAAAAATTGTTGAGAGCTAGCCAAAAATGGGTTTAAAAGGGGTTAGAAATGGACCAAAGTGGGTTAGAAATGGCCAAAAATGGCTTAAGACAGGTTAGAAATGGCAAAAATTGTTGAGAGCTAGCCAAAAATGGCTTAAAAGGGGGTTAGAAATGGTCAAAAGTGGGTTAGAAATGGCCAAAAATGGCTTAAGACAGGTTAGAAATGGGCACGACTGGACTTGATATGGCCAAAAATAGTTTAGAAATAGCCAGAAATGGCTTAAAAATGGGTAGAAATAAGCACAACTGGGATAGAAATTTTTTAAAAAATTTCGAAAGAGCCAAAAATGGCATTAAACGCGTTAGAAATGGTCAAAATTGGTTCAGAAATGCTCAGAAAAGGAATAAAAAGGGATATAAATGGAAAAAAGGGGGAAGAAATAGCAAACAAATGGTTAGAAAAAGCCAGGAATGTCTTCAGGTGGGTTAGATGTGGGCAAAACTGGGTTAGAACTGGGCAACAATGGGTTAGAAAGGGGCAAAAATGTCTTAGAAATAGGTAAGAAATGGCAAAAATTGTTGAGAGCTAGCCAAAAATGGGTTTAAAAGGGGTTAGAAATGGTCAGGAGTGGGTTAGAAATGGCCAAAAATGGCTTAAGACAGGTTAGAAATGGCAAAAATTGTTGAGGGCTAGCCAAAAATGGCTTAAAAGGGGGTTAGAAATGGTCAGAAGTGGGTTAGAAATGGCCAAAAATGGCTTAAGACAGGTTAGAAATGGGCACGACTGGACTTGATATGGCCAAAAATAGTTTAGAAATAGCCAGAAATGGCTCAAAAATGGGTAGAAAATGGGCACAACTGAGATAGAAATGTTTTAAAAAATTTCGAAAGAGCCAAAAATGGCATTAAACGCGTTAGAAATGGTCAAAATTGGTTCAGAAATGCTCAGAAAAGGATTAAAAAGGGATAGAAATGGGCAAAATGGGGGACGAAATAGCAAACAAATGGTTAGAAAAAGCCAGGAATGTCTTCAGGTGGGTTAGAAGTGGGCAAAACTGGGTTAGAACTGGGCAACAATGGGTTAGAAAGGGGCAAAAATGTCTTAGAAATAGGTAAGAAATGGCAAAAATTGTTGAGAGCTAGCCAAAAATGGGTTTAAAAGGGGTTAGAAATGGACCAAAGTGGGTTAGAAATGGCCAAAATTGGCTTAAGACAGGTTAGAAATGGGCACGACTGGACTTGATATGGCCAAAAATAGTTTAGAAATAGCCAGAAATGGCTCAAAAATGGGTAGAAATGGGCACAACTGGGATAGAAATGTTTTAAAATATTTTCGAAAGAGCCAAAAATGGCATTAAACGCGTTAGAAATGGTCAAAATTGGTTCAGAAATGCTCAGAAAAGGAATAAAAAGGGATATAAATGGGAAAAACAGGGCAGAAATAGCAAACAAATGGTTAGAAAAAGCCAGGAATGTCCTCAGGTGGGTTAGATGTGGGCAAAACTGGGTTAGAACTGGGCAACAATGGGTTAGAAAGGGGCAAAAATGTCTTAGAAATAGGTAAGAAATGGCAAAAATTGTTGAGAGCTAGCCAAAAATGGGTTTAAAAGGTGTTAGAAATGGACCAAAGTGGGTTAGAAATGGCCAAAAATGGCTTAAGACAGGTTAGAAATGGCAAAAATTGTTGAGAGCTAACCAAAAATGGCTTTAAAGGGGGTTAGAAATGGTCAAAAGTGGGTTAGAAATGGCCAAAAATGGCTTAAGACAGGTTAGAAATGGGCACGACTGACTTGATATGGCCAAAAATAGTTTAGAAATAGCCAGAAATGGCTTAAAAATGGGTAGAAATAAGCACAACTGGGATAGAAATGTTTTAAAAAATTTCGAAAGAGCCAAAAATGGCATTAAACGTGTTAGAAATGGTCAAAATTGGTTCAGAAATGCTCAGAAAAGGAATAAAAAGGGATATAAATGGGAAAAACGGGGGAAGAAATAGCAAACAAATGGTTAGAAAAAGCCAGGAATGTCTTCAGGTGGGTTAGAAGTGGGCAAAACTGGGTTAGAACTGGGCAACAATGGGTTAGAAAGGGGCAAAAATGTCTTAGAAATAGGTAAGAAATGGCAAAAATTGTTGAGAGCTAGCCAAAAATGGGTTTAAAAGGTGTTAGAAATGGACCAAAGTGGGTTAGAAATGGCCAAAAATGGCTTAAGACAGGTTAGAAATGGCAAAAATTGTTGAGAGCTAGCCAAAATGGCTTTAAAGGGGGTTAGAAATGGTCAAAAGTGGGTTAGAAATGGCCAAAAATGGCTTAAGACAGGTTAGAAATGGGCACGACTGGACTTGATATGGCCAAAAATAGTTTAGAAATAGCCAGAAATGGCTTAAAAATGGGTAGAAATGGGCACAACTGGGATAGAAATGTTTTAAAAAATTTCGAAAGAGCCAAAAATGGCATTAAACGCGTTAGAAATGGTCAAAATTGGTTCAGAAATGCTCAGAAAAGGATTAAAAAGGGATAGAAATGGGCAAAATGGGGGACGAAATAGCAAACAAATGGTTAGAAAAAGCCAGGAATGTCTTCAGGTGGGTTAGAAGTGGGCAAAACTGGGTTAGAACTGGGCAACAATGGGTTAGAAAGGGGCAAAAATGTCTTAGAAATAGGTAAGAAATGGCAAAAATTGTTGAGAGCTAGCCAAAAATGGGTTTAAAAGGGGTTAGAAATGGACCAAAGTGGGTTAGAAATGGCCAAAATTGGCTTAAGACAGGTTAGAAATGGGCACGACTGGACTTGATATGGCCAAAAATAGTTTAGAAATAGCCAGAAATGGCTCAAAAATGGGTAGAAATGGGCACAACTGGGATAGAAATGTTTTAAAATATTTTCGAAAGAGCCAAAAATGGCATTAAACGCGTTAGAAATGGTCAAAATTGGTTCAGAAATGCTCAGAAAAGGATTAAAAAGGGATAGAAATGGGCAAAATGGGGGACAAAATAGCAAACAAATGGTTAGAAAAAGCCAGGAATGTCTTCAGGTGGGTTAGAAGTGGGCAAAACTGGGTTAGAACTGGGCAACAATGGGTTAGAAAGGGGCAAAAATGTCTTAGAAATAGGTAAGAAATGGCAAAAATTGTTGAGAGCTAGCCAAAAATGGGTTTAAAAGGGGTTAGAAATGGACCAAAGTGGGTTAGAAATGGCCAAAATTGGCTTAAGACAGGTTAGAAATGGGCACGACTGGACTTGATATGGCCAAAAATAGTTTAGAAATAGCCAGAAATGGCTCAAAAATGGGTAGAAATGGGCACAACTGGGATAGAAATGTTTTAAAATATTTTCGAAAGAGCCAAAAATGGCATTAAACGCGTTAGAAATGGTCAAAATTGGTTCAGAAATGCTCAGAAAAGGATTAAAAAGGGATAGAAATGGGCAAAATGGGGGACAAAATAGCAAACAAATGGTTAGAAAAAGCCAGGAATGTATTCAGGTGGGTTAGAAGTGGGCAAAACTGGGTTAGAACTGGGCAACAATGGGTTAGAAAGGGGCAAAAATGTCTTAGAAATAGGTAAGAAATGGAAAAATTGTTGAGAGCTAGCCAAAAATGGGTTTAAAAGGGGTTAGAAATGGACCAAAGTGGGTTAGAAATGGCCAAAATTGGCTTAAGACAGGTTAGAAATGGGCACGACTGGACTTGATATGGCCAAAAATAGTTTAGAAATAGCCAGAAATGGCTCAAAAATGGGTAGAAATGGGCACAACTGGGATAGAAATGTTTTAAAATATTTTCGAAAGAGCCAAAAATGGCATTAAACGCGTTAGAAATGGTCAAAATTGGTTCAGAAATGCTCAGAAAAGGATTAAAAAGGGATAGAAATGGGCAAAATGGGGATGAAATGGCAAACAAATGGTTAGAAAAAGCCAGGAATGTATTCAGGTGGGCTAGAATTGGGCAAAACTGGGTTAGAACTGGGCAACAATGGGTTAGAAAGGGGCAAAAAAGTCTTAGAAGTAGGTAAGAAATGGCAAAAATTGTTGAGAGCTAGCCAAAAATGGGTTTAAAAGGGGTTAGAAATGGACCAAAGTGGGTTAGAAATGGCCAAAAATGCTTAAGACAGGTTAGAAATGGCAAAAATTGTTGAGAGCTAGCCAAAAATGGCTTAAAAGGGGTTAGAAATGGTCAGAAGTGGGTTAGAAATGGCCAAAAATGGCTTAAGACAGGTTAGAAATGGGCACGACTGGACTTGATATGGCCAAAAATAGTTTAGAAATAGCCAGAAATGGCTCAAAAATGGGTAGAAATGGGCACAACTGAGATAGAAATGTTTTAAAAAATTTCGAAAGAGCCAAAAATGGCATTAAACGCGTTAGAAATGGTCAAAATTGGTTCAGAAATGCTCAGAAAAGGATTAAAAAGGGATAGAAATGGGCAAAATGGGGGACGAAATAGCAAACAAATGGTTAGAAAAAGCCAGGAATGTATTCAGGTGGGTTAGAAGTGGGCAAAACTGGGTTAGAACTGGGCAACAATGGGTTAGAAAGGGCAAAAATGTCTTAGAAATAGGTAAGAATGGCAAAAATTGTTGAGAGCTAGCCAAAAAATGGGTTTAAAAGGGGTTAGAAATGGACCAAAGTGGGTTAGAAATGGCCAAAATTGGCTTAAGACAGGTTAGAAATGGGCACGACTGGACTTGATATGGCCAAAAATAGTTTAGAAATAGCCAGAAATGGCTCAAAAATGGGTAGAAATGGGCACAACTGGGATAGAAATGTTTTAAAATATTTTCAAAAGAGCCAAAAATGGCATTAAACGCGTTAGAAATGGTCAAAATTGGTTCAGAAATGCTCAGAAAAGGATTAAAAAGGGATAGAAATGGGCAAAATGGGGACGAAATAGCAAACAAATGGTTAGAAAAAGCCAGGAATGTCCTCAGGTGGGTTAGATGTGGGCAAAACTGGGTTAGAACTGGGCAACAATGGGTTAGAAAGGGGCAAAAATGTCTTAGAAATAGGTAAGAAATGGCAAAAATTGTTGAGAGCTAGCCAAAAATGGGTTTAAAAGGGGTTAGAAATGGACCAAAGTGGGTTAGAAATGGCCAAAATTGGCTTAAGACAGGTTAGAAATGGGCACGACTGGACTTGATATGGCCAAAAATAGTTTAGAAATAGCCAGAAATGGCTCAAAAATGGGTAGAAATGGGCACAACTGGGATAGAAATGTTTTAAAAAATTTCGAAAGAGCCAAAAATGGCATTAAACGCGTTAGAAATGGTCAAAATTGGTTCAGAAATGCTCAGAAAAGGAATAAAAAGGGATATAAATGGGAAAAACGGGGCAGAAATAGCAAACAAATGGTTAGAAAAAGCCAGGAATGTCCTCAGGTGGGTTAGATGTGGGCAAAACTGGGTTAGAACTGGGCATCAATGGGTTAGAAAGGGGCAAAAATGTCTTAGAAATAGGTAAGAAATGGCAAAAATTGTTGAGAGCTAGCCAAAAATGGGTTTAAAAGGTGTTAGAAATGGACCAAAGTGGGTTAGAAATGGCCAAAAATGGCTTAAGACAGGTTAGAAATGGCAAAAATTGTTGAGAGCTAGCCAAAAATGGCTTTAAAGGGGGTTAGAAATGGTCAAAAGTGGGTTAGAAATGGCCAAAAATGGCTTAAGACAGGTTAGAAATGGGCACGACTGGACTTGATATGGCCAAAAATAGTTTAGAAATAGCCAGAAATGGCTTAAAAATGGGTAGAAATAAGCACAACTGGGATAGAAATGTTTTAAAAAAATTTCGAAAGAGCCAAAAATGGCATTAAACGCGTTAGAAATGGTCAAAATTGGTTCAGAAATGCTCAGAAAAGGAATAAAAAGGGATATAAATGGGAAAAACGGGGGAAGAAATAGCAAACAAATGGTTAGAAAAAGCCAGGAATGTCTTCAGGTGGGTTAGATGTGGGCAAAACTGGGTTAGAACTGGGCAACAATGGGTTAGAAAGGGGCAAAAATGTCCCAAAATAGGTAAGAAATGGCAAAAATTGTTGAGAGCTAGCCAAAAATGGGTTTAAAAGGTGTTAGAAATGGACCAAAGTGGGTTAGAAATGGCCAAAAATGGCTTAAGACAGGTTAGAAATGG
>JAESHU010000238.1:0-64468 GCA_017639245.1 Myiopsitta monachus | reverse complement strand
TCGCTCCTTGCTTTCTCTTCTCACAGCCATTTGAATACACTGTGGTGCCCGCTCCCAGCTGTCCTGAGCCGAGTTCTGTAGCACAGAATGATTGCCTCTGCTCCCACAGATGAAGAGCCAGGACTGAAAGGTGCTGCTGGACCTCTTCTGCAAACAGTAAGCTTTGCAACAGCGCCACCTACATTGCACTCGCTCCTTGCTTTCTCTTCTCACAGCATTTGAATACAGCTGTGGTGCCCGCTCCCCATTCAGAGCTGAGTATGTAGCGCACGAATTATTGACCTCTGCTCCCAGAGAAGAGCCAGGACTGAAAGGTGCTGCTGGACCTCTTCTGCAAACAGTAAGCTTTGCAACAGCGCCACCTACATTGCACTCGCTCCTTGCTTTCTCTTCTCACAGCATTTGAATACACTGTGGTGCCCGCTCCCTCCTGAAGCCGAGTATGTAGCGCAGAATTATTGACCTCTGCTCCACATAAGAAGCCAGGACTGAAAGGTGCTGCTGGACCTCTTCTGCAAACAGTAAGCTTTGCAACAGCGCCACCTACATTGCACTCGCTCCTTGCTTTCTCTTCTCACAGCATTTGAATACACTGTGGTGCCCGCTCCCAGCCGTCCTGAAGCCGAGTATGTAGCGCAAAATTATTGACCTCTGCTCCCACAGATAAGAGCCAGGACTGAAAGGTGCTGCTGGACCTCTTCTGCAAACAGTAAGCTTTGCAACAGCGCCACCTACATTGCACTCGCTCCTTGCTTTCTCTTCTCACAGGCATTTGAATACACTGTGGTGCCCGCTCCCAGCCGTCCTGAAGCCGTATGTAGCGCAGAATTATTGACCTCTGCTCCCACAGAAGAAAGCCAGGACTGAAAGGTGCTGCTGGACCTCTTCTGCAAACAGTAAGCTTTGCAACAGCGCCACCTACATTGCACTCGCTCCTTGCTTTCTCTTCTCACAGGCATTTGAATACACTGTGGTGCCCGCTCCCAGCCGTCCTGAAGCCGAGTATGTAGCGCAGAATTATTGACCTCTGCTCCCACAGAGAAGAGCCAGGACTGAAAGGTGCTGCTGGACCTCTTCTGCAAACAGTAAGCTTTGCAACAGCGCCACCTACATTGCACTCGCTCCTTGCTTTCTCTTCTCACAGCATTTGAATACACTGTGGTGCCCGCTCCCAGCCGTCTGAAGCCGAGTATGTAGCGCAGAATTATTGACCTCTGCTCCCACAGATGAAGAGCCAGGACTGAAAGGTGCTGCTGGACCTCTTCTGCAAACAGTAAGCTTTGCAACAGCGCCACCTACATTGCACTCGCTCCTTGCTTTCTCTTCTCACAGCATTTGAATACACTGTGGTGCCCGCTCCCTGCCATTCAGAGCTGAGTATGTAGCGCAAGAATTATTGCCTCTGCTCCCACAGAGAAGAGCCAGGACTGAAAGGTGCTGCTGGACCTCTTCTGCAAACAGTAAGCTTTGCAACAGCGCCACCTACATTGCACTCGCTCCTTGCTTTCTCTTCTCACAGCATTTGAATACACCTGTGTGCCCGCTCCCGTCCTGAAGCCGAGTATGTAGCGCAAGAATTATTGACCTCTGCTCCACATAAGAGCCAGGACTGAAAGGTGCTGCTGGACCTCTTCTGCAAACAGTAAGCTTTGCAACAGCGCCACCTACATTGCACTCGCTCCTTGCTTTCTCTTCTCACAGCATTTGAATACACCTGTGGTGCCCGCTCCCAGCCGTCCTGAAGCCGAGTATGTAGGCAAAATGACCTCTGCTCCCACAGATAAGAGCCAGGACTGAAAGGTGCTGCTGGACCTCTTCTGCAAACAGTAAGCTTTGCAAGCGCCACCTACATTGCACTCGCACTCCTTGCTTTCTCTTCTCACAGCATTTGAATACACTGTGGTGCCCGCTCAGCCGTCCTGAAGCCGAGTATGTAGCGCAAGAATTATTGACCTCTGCTCCACAAGAAGAGCCAGGACTGAAAGGTGCTGCTGGACCTCTTCTGCAAACAGTAAGCTTTGCAACAGCGCCACCTACATTGCACTCGCTCCTTGCTTTCTCTTCTCACAGCATTTGAATACACTGTGGTGCCCGCTCCCATGTCCTGAAGCCGAGTATGTAGCGCAGAATTATTGCCTCTGCTCCCACAGAAGAAGAGCCAGGACTGAAAGGTGCTGCTGGACCTCTTCTGCAAACAGTAAGCTTTGCAACAGCGCCACCTACATTGCACTCGCTCCTTGCTTTCTCTTCTCACAGCATTTGAATACACTGTGGTGCCCGCTCCCAGCCTTGAAGCCGAGTATGTAGCGCAAGAATTATTGACCTCTGCTCCACAGAGAAAGCCAGGACTGAAAGGTGCTGCTGGACCTCTTCTGCAAACAGTAAGCTTTGCAACAGCGCCACCTACATTGCACTCGCTCCTTGCTTTCTCTTCTCACAGGCATTTGAATACACTGTGGTGCCCTCCCAGCTTCCTGAAGCCGAGTATGTAGCGCAAGAATTATTGACCTCTGCTCCCACATAAGAAGCCAGGACTGAAAGGTGCTGCTGGACCTCTTCTGCAAACAGTAAGCTTTGCAACAGCGCCACCTACATTGCACTCGCTCCTTGCTTTCTCTTCTCACAGGCATTTGAATACAGCTGTGGTGCCCGCTCCCTGCCATGAGCTGAGTATGTAGCGCAAGAATTATTGACCTCTGCTCCACAGAGAAGAGCCAGGACTGAAAGGTGCTGCTGGACCTCTTCTGCAAACAGTAAGCTTTGCAACAGCGCCACCTACATTGCACTCGCTCCTTGCTTTCTCTTCCACAGGCATTTGAATACACTTGTGGTGCCCGCTCTCCATTCCTGAAGCCGAGTATGTAGCGCAGAATTATTGACCTCTGCTCCCATAAGAAGAGCCAGGACTGAAAGGTGCTGCTGGACCTCTTCTGCAAACAGTAAGCTTTGCAACAGCGCCACCTACATTGCACTCGCTCCTTGCTTTCTCTTCTCACAGCATTTGAATACACTGTGGTGCCCGCTCCCTGTCCTGAAGCCGAGTATGTAGCGCACGAATTATTGACCTCTGCTCACAGACGAAAAGCCAGGACTGAAAGGTGCTGCTGGACCTCTTCTGCAAACAGTAAGCTTGCAACAGCGCCACCTACATTGCACTCGCTCCTTGCTTTCTCTTCCACAGGCATTTGAATACAGCTGTGGTGCCCGCTCCTGCCATTCAGAGCCTGAGTATGTAGCGCACGAATTATTGACCTCGCTCCCACAGATGAAGAGCCAGGACTGAAAGGTGCTGCTGGACCTCTTCTGCAAACAGTAAGCTTTGCAACAGCGCCACCTACATTGCGCACTCCTTGCTTTCTCTTCTCACAGGCATTTGAATACAGCTGTGGTGCCCGCCCCCTTCCTAAGCCGAGTATGTAGCGCAAGAATTTTGACCTCTGCTTCCACATAGAAGAAGAGCCAGGACTGAAAGGTGCTGCTGGACCTCTTCTGCAAAACAGTAAGCTTGCAACAGCGCCACCTACATTGCACTCCTCCTTGCTTTCTCTTCCACAGCCATTTGAATACACTGTGGTGCCGCTCCCAGCCGTCCTGAAGCCGATCTGTAGCGCAAGAATTATTGACCTCTGCTTCCACAGAGAAAAAGCCAGGACTGAAAGGTGCTGCTGGACCTCTTCTGCAAACAGTAAGCTTTGCAACAGCGCCACCTACATTGCACTCGCTCCTTGCTTTCTCTTCTCACAGCATTTGAATACAGCTGTGGTGCCCGCCTCCTGCCATTCAGAGGCTGAGTATGTAGCGCAAGAATTATTGACCTCTGCTCCACAGAGAAGAGCCAGGACTGAAAGGTGCTGCTGGACCTCTTCTGCAAACAGTAAGCTTTGCAACAGCGCCACCTACATTGCACTCGCTCCTTGCTTTCTCTTCTCACAGGCATTTGAATCTGTGGTGCCCCTCCCAGCTGTCCTGAAGCGAGTATGTAGCGCACGAATATTGTCCTCTGCTCCCACATAAGAAGAGCCAGGACTGAAAGGTGCTGCTGGACCTCTTCTGCAAACAGTAAGCTTTGCAACAGCGCCACCTACATTGCACTCGCTCCTTGCTTTCTCTTCTCACAGGCCATTGAATACAGCTGTGGTGCCCGCTCCTGCCATTCTGAAGCCGATGAGTATGTAGCGCACGAATTATTGCCTCTGCTCACACAGATGAAGAGCCAGGACTGAAAGTGCTGCTGGACCTCTTCTGCAAACAGTAAGCTTTGCAACAGCGCCACCTACATTGCACTCGCTCCTTGCTTTCTCTTCCCACAGCCATTTGAATACACCTGTGGTGCCCGCTCAGCCGTCCTGAAGCCGAGTATGTAGCGCAAGAATTATTGACCTCTGCTTCCACATAAGAAGAGCCAGGACTGAAAGGTGCTGCTGGACCTCTTCTGCAAACAGTAAGCTTTGCAACAGCGCCACCTACATTGCACTCACTCCTTGCTTTCTCTTCCACAGCCATTTGAATACACTGTGGTGCCGCTCCAGTCCTGAAGCCGATTCTGTAGCACAGAATATTGGCCTCTGCTCCACAACGAAGAGCCAGGACTGAAAGGTGCTGCTGGACCTCTTCTGCAAACAGTAAGCTTGCAACAGCGCCACCTACATTGCACTCGCTCCTTGCTTTCTCTTCTCACAGGCATTTGAATACGCTGTGGTGCCCGCTCAGCCATTCAGAGCGAGTATGTAGCGCACGAATTACTGACCTCTGCTCCCACAGAGAAGAGCCAGGACTGAAAGGTGCTGCTGGACCTCTTCTGCAAACAGTAAGCTTTGCAACAGCGCCACCTACATTGCACTCCTCCTTGCTTTCTTTCCCACAGCCATTTGAATACACCTGTGGTGCCCGCTCTCAGCCGTCCTGAAGCCGAGTATGTAGCGCAAGAATTATTGACCTCTGCTTCCACATAAGAAGAGCCAGGACTGTAAAGGTGCTGCTGGACCTCTTCTGCAAACAGTAAGCTTTGCACAGGGCCACCTACATTGCACTCGCTCCTTGCTTTCTCTTCTCACAGGCATTTGAATACAGCTGTGGTGCCCGCTCCCTGCCATTCAGAGGCTGAGTATGTAGCGCACGAATTATTGCCTCTGCTCCCACAGATGAAGAGCCAGGACTGAAAGGTGCTGCTGGACCTCTTCTGCAAACAGTAAGCTTTGCAACAGCGCCACCTACATTGCACTCACTCCTTGCTTTCTCTTCCACAGCCATTTGAATACACCTGTGGTGCCCGCTCCACCGTCCTGAAGCCGAGTATGTAGCGCAAGAATTATTGACCTCTGCTTACATAAGAAGAGCCAGGACTGAAAGGTGCTGCTGGACCTCTTCTGCAAACAGTAAGCTTTGCAACAGAGCCACCTACATTGCACTCGCTCCTTGCTTTCTCTTCTCACAGCCATTTGAATACAGCTGTGGTGTCCGCTCTCTGCCATTTAGAATCTGAGTATGTAGCGCACGAATTATTGTCCTCTGCTCCCACAGATGAAGAGCCAGGACTGAAAGGTGCTGCTGGACCTCTTCTGCAAACAGTAAGCTTTGCAACAGCGCCACCTACATTGCAGTCACACCTTGCTTTCTCTTCTCACAGGCATTTGAATACAGCTGTTTTGCCCGTACTCACCCGTCCTGAAGCCGAGTATGTAGCACAAGAATTATTGACCTCTGCTTCCATATAAGAAAAGCCAGGACTGAAAAGTGCTGCTGGACCTCTTCTGCAAACAGTAAGCTTTGCAACAGCGCCACCTACATTGGACTTGCTCCTTGCTTTCTCTTCTCACAGGCATTTCAATACAGCTGTGGTGCCAGCTCCCTGCCATTCAGAGGCTGAGTTTGTAGCGCAAGAATTACTGACCTCAGCTCCCACAGACGAAGAGCCAGGACTGAAAGGTGCAGCTGGACCTCTTCTGCAAACAGTAAGCTTTGCAACAGCGCCACCTACATTGCACTCGCTCCTTGCTTTCTCTTCTCACAGGCCATTTGAATACACCTTGTGGTGCCCGCTCCCTGAAATTCAGAGGCTGAGTATGTAGCTCAAGAATTACTAACCTGTGCTCCCACAGAGAAAGAGCCAGGACTGAAAGGTGCTGCTGGACCTCTTCTGCAAATAGTAAGCTTTGCAAGAGCGCCACCTACATTGCACTCGCTCCTTGCTTTCTCTTCTCAAGGCGTTTGAATACACCTGTGGTGCCCGCTCCCCGCCATTCAGAGCCTGAGTATGTAGCGCACGAATTATTGTCCTCTGCTCCCACAGACGAAGAGCCAGGACTGAAAGGTGCTGCTGGACCTCTTCTGCAAACAGTAAGCTTTGCAATAGCGCCACCTACATTGCACTCGCTCCTTGCTTTCTCTTCTCACAGCCATTTGAATACAGCTGTGGCTGCCCGCTCCCAGCCGTCCTGAAGCCGAGTATGTAGCGCAAGAATTATTGACCTCTGCTTCCACATAAGAAGAGCCAGGACTGAAAAGGTGCTGCTGGACCTCTTCTGCAAACAGTAAGCTTTGCAACAGCGCCACCTACATTGCACTCGCTCCTTGCTTTCTCTTCTCACAGGCATTTGAATACAGCTGTGTTGCAAGCTCCCTGCCATTCAGAGGCTGAGTATGTAGCGCACGAATTATTGATCCTCTGCTCCCACAGATGAAGAGCCAGGACTGAAAGGTGCTGCTGGACCTCTTCTGCAAACAGTAAGCTTTGCAACAGCGCCACCTACATTGCAGTCACTCCTTGCTTTCTCTTCCCACAGCCTTTTGAATACACCTGTGGTGCCCGTACTCACCCGTCCTGAAGCCGAGTATGTAGCTCAAGAATTATTGACCTCTGCTTCCACATAAGAAAAGTCAGGACTGAAAGGTGCTGCTGGACATCTTCTGCAAACAGTAAGCTTTGCAACAGCGCCACCTACATTGCACTCGCTCCTTGCTTTCTCTTCTCACAGGCATTTGAATCCACCTGTGGTGCCCTCACCCAGCCGTTATGAAGCCGATTCTGTAGCGCAGGAATAATTGGCCTCTGCTCATACAGACGAAGAGCCAGAACTGAAAGGTGCTGCTGGACCTCTTCTGCAAACAGTAAGCTTTGCAAGAGCGCCACCTACATTGCACTCGCTCCTTGCTTTCTCTTCTCACAGGCGTTTGAATACACCTGTGGTGCCCGCTCCCCGCCATTCAGATCCTGAGTATGTAGCTTACGAATTATCGGCCTCTGCTCCCACAGACGAAGAGCCAGGACTGAAAGGTGCTGCTGGACCTCTTCTGAAAACAGTAAGCTTTGCAATAGCGCCACCTACATTGCACTCGCTCCTTGCTTTCTCTTCTCACAGCCATTTGAATACAGCTGTGGTGCCCTCTCAATGCCGTCCTGAAGCCGAGTATGTAGCGCAAGAATTATTGACCTCTGCTTCCACATAAGAAGAGTCAGGACTGAAAGGTGCTGCTGGACCTCTTCTGCAAACAGTAAGCTTTGCAACAGCGCCACCTACATTGCACTCGCTCCTTGCTTTCTCTTCTCACAGGCATTTGAATACACCTGTGGTGCCCGCTCCCTGCCATTCAGAGGCTGAGTATGTAGCCCACGAATTATTGTCCTCTGCTCCCACAGATGAAGAGCCAGGACTGAAAGGTGCTGCTGGACCTCTTCTGCAAACAGTAAGCTTTGCAACAGCGCCACCTACATTGCAGTCAGCTCCTTGCTTTCTCTTCCCACAGCCTTTTGAATACACCTGTGGTGCCCGCTCTCAGCCGTCCTGAAGCCGAGTATGTAGCGCAAGAATTATTGACCTCTGCTTCCACATAAGAAGAACCAGGACTGAAAGGCGCTGCTGGACCTCTTCTGCAAATAGTAAGCTTTGCAACAGTGCCACCTACATTGCACTCGCTCCTTGCTTTCTCTTCTCACAGGCATTTGAATACACCTGTGGTGCCGCTCCCAGCCGCCCTGAAGCCGAGTATGTAGCGCAAGAATTATTGACCTCTGCTTCCACATAAGAAGAACCAGGACTGAAAGGCGCTGCTGGACCTCTTCTGCAAATAGTAAGCTTTGCAACAGCGCCACCTACATTGCACTCGCTCCTTGCTTTCTCTTCTACAGCCATTTGAATACAGCTGTGGTGCCCGCTCCCTGAAATTCAGAGGCTGAGTATGTAGCGCACGAATTATTGTCCTCTGCTCCCACAGATGAAGAGCCAGGACTGAAAGGTGCTGCTGGACCTCTTCTGCAAACAGTAAGCTTTGCAACAGCGCCACCTACATTGCACTCGCTCCTTGCTTTCTCTTCTCACAGGCATTTGAATACAGCTGTGGTGCCCGGTCCCTGCCATTCAGAATCTGAGTATGTAGCGCACGAATTATTGTCCTCTGCTCCCACAGATGAAGAGCCAGGACTGAAAGGTGCTGCTGGACCTCTTCTGCAAACAGTAAGCTTTGCAACAGCGCCACCTACATTGCAGTCACTCCTTGCTTTCTCTTCCCACAGCCATTTGAATCCACCTGTGGTGCCCGCTCTCATGCCGTCCTGAAGCCGAGTATGTAGCGCAAGAATTATTGACCTCTGCTTCCACATAAGAAAAGCCAGGACTGAAAGTGCTGCTGGACCTCTTCTGCAAACAGTAAGCTTTGCAAGTAGCGCCACCTACATTGCACTCGCTCCTTGCTTTCTCTTCTCACAGGCATTTGAATACACCTGTGGTGCCCTCACCCAGCCGTCCTGAAGCCGAGTATGTAGCGCAAGAATTATTGACCTCTGCTTCCACATAAGAAAAGTCAGGACTGAAAAGTGCTGCTGGACCTCTTCTGCAAACAGTAAGCTTTGCAACAGTGCCACCTACATTGCACTCGCTCCTTGCTTTCTCTTCTCACAGGCATTTGAATACACCTGTGGTGCCCGCTCTCAGCCGTCCTGAAGCCGAGTATGTAGCGCAAGAATTATTGACCTCTGCTTCTACATAAGAAGAGCCAGGACTGAAAGGGGTTGCTATACCTCTTCTGCAAACAGTAAGCTTTGCAACAGCGCCACCTACATTGCACTCGCTCCTTGCTTTCTCTTCTCACAGGCATTTGAATACACCTGTGGTGCCCGCTCCCAGCCGCCCTGAAGCCGATTCTGTGGCACATAAATGATTTTCCTCTGCTCCCACAGACTAAGAGCCAGGACTGAAAGGTGCTGCTGGACCTCTTCTGCAAACAGTAAGCTTTGCAATAGCGCCACCTACATTGCACTCGCTCCTTGCTTTCTCTTCCCACAGCCATTTGAATACACCTGTGGTGCCCGCTCCCAGACATCCTGAAGCCGATTCTGTAGCGCAAGAATTATTGACCTCTGTTTCCACATAAGAAGAGCCAGGACTGAAAGGTGCTTCTGGACCTCTTCTGCAAACAGTAAGCTTTGCAACAGCGCCACGTACATTGCACTAGCTCCTTTTTGTCTCTTTCCACAGGCATTTGAATCCACCTGCGGTGCCCGCTCACAGCCGTCCTGAAGCCGAGTATGTAGAACAGGAATGATTGGTCTCTGCTCCCGCAGACAATTTGCCATCACTGAAAGGTGGTGCTGGGCCTCTTTTGCACTCAGTAAGCTTTGCAACAGCGCCACCTACATTGCACTTGCTCCTTGCTTTCTCTTCTCACAGCCATATGAATCCACCTGCGGTGCCCACTCAATGCTGTTCAGAGGCTGTGTATGTAGCGCAAGAATTACTGACCTGTGCTCCCACAGACGATGAGCCAGGACTGAAAGGGGTTGCTGGACCTCTTCTGCAAACAGTAAGCTTTGCAACAGTGCCACCTACATTGCAGTTGCTCCTTGCTTTCTCTTCTCACATCTATTTGAATACAGCTGTGGTGCCTGCTCCTAGCCCTCCTGAGTTCGATTCTGTACTGCACGAATTATTGGCCTCTGTTCTCACGGACGATTAGTGCTGTGATTAGGATTGGGTTGGGGTTAGGTTGAAGATTTGGTTTAGGATTAAGTTTGGGATTAGGATTAGGATTGGGATTGGATTGTGATTGGATTTATGATTAGGATTTGGGGTTAGTTTTAGTGTTATGGTTAGAATTAGTTGTTAGGTTTGGGGTTGTGTTTGGGGATTAGGGGTCAGTTCTCTGGGGTCAAGGATTTGGTTAGGGTTAGGGGTAAGAGTGGATAGCGTTAATGGTAAGGGTGAGGGTACGGGTTAGGGGTTAGGGTTTGGCTTTGGAGTCAGGGGTAGGGGGTTAGTATTATGGTTAGAGGGTAGCCTTTGTGTATGGTTTAGTTGGTATTTAGGTTGGGGACAGTAATGGTTGGGGGTAGTAAGTGTGGGGGTGCAATTAGTCTTAATTCTGACACAGAAGAAATCTCTAGCCACAGAATAAATTCTCTAATCACAGACAATTTTCTCCAGTCTCATAATAGATTCTCCTTTGAGATACTAAATTCTCCAGTCACAGACTAAATTCTCTAGTCATAGAAGAAATTCACAGATAAGACACTATATTCTCCAGTCACAGACTAAATTCTCCAGCCACAGACTATATTCTCCAACTCACGGGCAGAATTCTTAAGACACAGATTATTCTATCCCGTCATAGACTAAATTCTCAGATCAGAGACTAACTTTTCCAATCATAGACTAAATTTGCAGGCACTGACTAAATTCTCCTGTCACAGGCTACATTTTCCAGGTACAGGCTAAATTCCCCCGTTACAGACTGAATTCCCCAGTTACAGACTATATTCTCCAGTCACAGAGTAAATTCTCCACTCACAGTTTAAATTCTCCAGTCACAGTCTTAATTCTCCACTGTCAAAATTCACCTGTCATAGTCAAAATTCACCAGGCACAATCAAAATTTTCCAGGCACAGACTAAATTCTCCAGTCACAGACAAAATTTTGCAGTCACAGACTAAACTCTTCAGTCACAGAATGAGTTCCACCGTCACAGACTAAATTCCCCAGGCAAAGACTAAATTCCCCAGGCAAAGACTAAATTCCCCAGGCAAAGACTAAATTCCCCAGGCAAAGACTAAATTCCCCAGGCAAAGACTAAATTCCCCAGGCAAAGACTAAATTCCCCAGGCAAAGACTAAATTCCCCAGGCAAAGACTAAATTCCCCAGGCAAAGACTAAATTCCCCAGGCAAAGACTAAATTCCCCAGGCAAAGACTAAATTCCCCAGGCAAAGACTAAATTCCCCAGGCAAAGACTAAATTCCCCAGGCAAAGACTAAATTCCCCAGGCAAAGACTAAAATCTCCACTCACAGACTAAAATCTCCACTCACAGACTAAAATCTCCACTCACAGACTAAAATCTCCACTCACAGACTAAAATCTCCACTCACAGACTAAAATCTCCACTCACAGACTAAAATCTCCACTCACAGACTAAAATCTCCACTCACAGATTAATTCCCTAGTCACAGTCAAAATTCACCTGTTGCAGACTAAATACCCCAGGCACAGACTAAAATCTCCACTCTCAGCCCAAATTCTCCAATCACAGTTTAAATAAACCAGTCATAGATTAAATACACCAGTCACAGGACTAAATTCTCCAGTCACAGATTATAATCTCTAGTCACGGAATGATTTCCACCGTCACAGGCTAAATACTCTAATCCCACAATAATTTCTCTACGTACAGACTAAATTCTCCAGTCACAGATTTAATTCTCCAGTCACAGATTATAATCTCTAGTCACGGAATGATTTCCACCATCACAGGCTAAATACTCTAATCCCACAATAATTTCTCTACGTCCAGACGAAATTCTCCTGTCACAGACGAAATTGTCCTGTCGCAGACGAAATTCTCCTGTCACAGATGAAATTCTTGTATCAGAGACTGAATTATCTAGTCACAGACAAAATTCTCCAGGCACATTATTTATTCTGCGATCACAGACTAAATTCCCCAGTCACAGAATATATTGCCCAATCACAGACTAAATTCTAGGATCACTGACTAGATTCTCCAGTCACAGACTAAATTCATCAGTCACAGAATAAATTCTCCAGCTGCAGTCTAAAATATCCAGTGACAGACTAAATTCTCCAGTCAGTCTGAATTCTTCAGTCACAGTCTAAATTCACCAGTCACAGACTAAATTCTCCAGGCACAGACTAAATTCTCCAGGCACAGAATGAGCTCCACCATCACAGACTAAATAATCTTTTCACACAATAAATTCTCCTGGTACAGACTAAATTCTCAAGGCGCATAATTTATTCTCCTATCACAGACTAAATTCTCCTGTCACAGAATAAACTCTGCTGTCAAATTCTAATTTCTGCAGTCACAAACTATATTCTCCAATCACAGACTAAATTCTAGGATTACAGACTAGATTCTCCAGTCACAGATTAAATTCTCCAGAAACAGACTAAATTCTCCAGTCACAGACTAAATACTCCACTTGCTGACTAAAATCTCCACTCACAGGTTATATTCCCCAATCACAGACTAGATTAACCCCTAGTTAGGGTTCAGGGGGTACTTATGGTTGGGGGGCAGTTGCGGTTAGGGTTAGGGTTGGGGGGCAGTTAGGGTTGGGGGGCAGTAAGGGTGGAGAGGCAGGTTTGGGGGTGCAGTGAGGGTGGGGGGCCAGTTAGGGTTAGGATTGGGGGCAGTATGGGTGGGGGGGGTGGTTAGGGTTGGGGGGGGGCAGTAAGTAGTTAGGTTTAGGGGTTAGGGTTAGGGTTGGTTTGGGGGGGGGGCAGTATGGGTGGGGGAGCAGTTAGGCTTAGGCTTAGACAGTGTTAGGGTTAGGGTTGGAGATATTAGTGTCGGAGTGGAGAACTTTGTGTCTCAGTGTAGAACTAATTGTATGCCTGCATAGCTTACTGTTTCAGCAGAGAACTTCTTGCATGAGTGGGGATTTTAGTTTCTGAGTGGAGATTGTAGTCTATGAGTGGAGAGTCTCAGCAAGCTGAGTCTAAGCCCGAGAGTCCTTGCCCCTGAGTCTCAGCGAGAAAGTATAAACGCCAGTGTCTGTGAAAGAGTCTCAGCCGCAGAGTCTCAACCCCAGAGTCTAAGTTACGTTCTTGATCATGGTGTTTATGATTCGAAGTGTGAGGTGCAGAGTCTGAGCCACAGAGCCTCAGGCACATATCAGTCCCTAAGTCTGAACTGCAATGCCTTAGCCATAGAATTTCAGCAGCAGTTTCAGCCACATATTGAGAGTCTGAGAGTCTCAGCCCCAGAGTCTCAGGCCCAGATTTTGAGGGCCACAGTCTCAGTCCCGGAGTGTCTGCCACAGAGTCTGAGCCTGAGAGTCTCAGCCCCAGCGTATCTGCCACAGAGTCTGAGCCTGAGAGTCTCAGCCAGAGTATCAGCTCCAAAACCTGAGCTCCAGAGTATCAACCCCACAGTCTTAGCTATAGTCTCAGCAACAATCTCAGCCACCGAGACCGAGTTTGAAGGTATCAGCTCAAAAGTCTGAGGCCTAGAGTCTCAGCCACGGTCTGAGTCTGAGAGTACCAGCTCCAGCGTCTGAGGCCCAGAGTCTCAGCCCCCATCTCATCCACGTAGTCTCAGCCCCTGAGTTTTAGCCCCTTAGTCCCAGCCCCAGCGTCTCTGCACCAGCATCTCTGCCGCAGAGTGTCAGCTCAGAGTATGGGCCCTGGAGTCTTAGCCAGGGAGTCTGAGCCACAGAGTGTCAGCTGAAGTGTCAGCCCCAGAGTCTGAATTCCAGAGTCGTAGACATAGAGTCTCAGCAGCAGCCTCAGCCACAGAGTCTGAATCTCAAAGTATCAGCTCCATAGTTTGGGGCCCAGAATCTAAGGCACCGTTTCATCCAGAGTCTCAGCCACAGTCTCAGCTACAGCATCTGAGTTTGAGAGTATCAGCTCTGAAGTCTGAGGCCCAGAGCCTCGGCCACTGTGTCAGCCACGGAGTCTAAATTACATAGTCCTGGCCACAGAGTCTGAGATTTGAAGTCTGAGACTCAGAGTCTGAACCACAGTCTCAACCCCAAAGCCTGAACCCCAGAGCCCGAGCCTTAGAGCCCCAGCCCCAGAGTCTCAGCTGCAGAGTATCAGCCACAGTTTCAGCTCAGAGTTTGGGCCCTGGAGTCTTAGCCAGAGTCAGAGCCACAGAGTGTCAGCTAAAGTGTCAGCCCCAGAATCTGAATCCCAGAGTCGTAGACATAGAGTCTCAGCAGCAGCCTCAGCCACAGAGTCTGAGCCTGAAAGTATCACCTCCTAAGTTTGAGGCCCAGAGTCTAAGGCACTCTTTCAGACACAGACTCTCAGCCACAGTCTCAGCCACTGTCTCCGCTACAGACTGAGTCTGAGAGTATCAGCTCTGAAGTCTGAGGCCCAGAGTGTCAGCCGCCATGTCAGCCACGGAGTCTTAATTACAGAGTCTCGGTCACAGTCTTAGATTCAAAGTCTGAGACCCAGAGTATAAGCCACAGAGTTTCAGGCACAGTCTCAGCCCCATAGCCTGAATCCCAGAGCCTTAGCCCTAGAGTCTCAGCTGCAGAATCTTAGCCACAGTCTCAGCTCAGAGTATGGGCCCTGGAGTCTTAGCCACAGAGTCTGAGCTACAGAGTCTCAGCTGCGGTCTCCGCCCCAAAATCTGAATCCCAGAGTCTTAGTCACAGTCTCAGCCCTAAAGTCTGAACCCCAGAGTTGTAGCCAGAGTCTCATCCCCAAAGTCTGAATTCCATAGTCTTAGCCAAAGAGTCTCAGAAACATTCTTAGGCCTGAAGTCTGAGTCTGCAAGTATCAGTTCCAAAGTCTCAGGCCAGAGTCTCAGTCGCTGTCTCAGCCACGGAGTTTCAAACACAGTCTCGGCTGTAGTCTGAGGCACAGAGTCTGAGTCCCAGATTGTCAGCGCTAGTCTGAGCCCTTGAATCTCAGTCCCTGAGTCTCAGCCTCAAAGTCTGAATCTCTGAGTCTCACCCATCTGAGCCAGAGAAAGACAAGCAGAAAATTAAAGCCACAGAGGACTCATGGAGCAAAACTAGTGAGCAGATACGGAAAAGCCAGGACACTTTCCGAGCAGCCAGGCAGCAACTTTGGTGCAGATAGGGAGCAATCAAGGAGCAGCCACAGAGCCAGATCCAAGTAAGACAAAAACCCAGCTGTGGCTCATCAGGGTGCTTTTATCCCTGCTGGTGGTTTGCCCCTCCCCACACCCCATTGAGGGAGGGGTTGCGGGTGGGGCCTGTGGTATATGAGGCACAGCCTCTGCTCAGTGAGCTCATTTGAGGTTCAGCTCTCATCAGGCAAAGTTCTCTGTGTTGGCTCAGGTTTTGTGGCCTGGGAGCTTTGTGGGTTATTTGAGGTGTGATTCTGGGGGGGCTTTTGCAAGGGTCTTGTCTCATTTAAGACCTTCTGGCCACGTTAAGACTTACTAGTGCATGCATTATGAAGTATCATTGTGTAGAGAGTTTTTTAGGTGTTGTATTTGTAGGTGGTGATGAGGGAAAGTGAACTGTGTGGGAGGACTCAGGGGGAGAAGTTGTGGTAAAGGTAATCTGTGCTCCATGTCCCCATTATTGTGTATCAGTCCTGTTTTACTTTGCAGATGATGAAGAGGTGTGTGGGCAGAGAAGGAACACAGCGGCTATCGACAAGAGGTTGTTCTCAAGGGTGGTTTAGGACCTCTGTTCTCGTGAAAGGTAAGCAAATGGAACAGGCCCGGAGAGAGTCAGGAAACAGTCGTAAGGTCAGAGTGGGAGAAAGGTTGTTGAAGAGGGGCTCTCTTTGGGCAGGGAAAGGGAGGCAGTTCGTGCTCATTGTCAGCTTTTATCAGTGTACGAAGCTAAAGCACAGCTGTGGCTCGTGCCTCGGACTCTCGAGGTTGTGTGTAAGATGGTAGTGCAGTGTGTTCAGCTGCAGTCAGTGCTGTATGTGATTGGAGAACTTAATATGTGCCTCGGGAATTTAAACTATACCTGGAGAATTTAATCTGTGACAGGAAAATTTATTCTGTGCCTGGGGAATTTAGTCTGTGCCTGCAGAATCTGTGGTTGGAGAAATCAATCTGTGCTCGGGGAAGCTGGTCTGTGCCTGGGGCTTTTAAGTCTACTCTAGTCTGTGCTGGGATGTTTGTAGTCTCCTCTAGTGTAGTCTGTGCCTGGATGTTTTTAGTCTCTCCTAATCTCAACCTGGAGGTTTTAATTCTTGCCTGGTCTAGTCTCGGTCTGGAGGTATTTAATCTTGACTTGTCTGTGCCTGTAGGTTTTTAGCCTCATGTAGTCTCTGCCTGGATGTTTTTAGCCTAGTCTAGTGTTTGCCTGGAACTTTAATTCTGATCTAGTCTGTGCCTGGAGGTTTTAAGTCTGGTCTAGACTATCCCAGAGGGTTTTAAGTCTCACATACTCTTTGCCTGGAGGTTTTTAGTCTCGTCTAGTCTGAGCCTGGAGGTTTATAGTCTCATCTAATCTGTGCCTGGATGTTTTTATTCTAGTCTTGTCAAGTCTGTGCCTGGAGGTTTTTATTCTGGTCTAGTCTGTGCCTGGAGGGTTTTTATTCTGGTCTAGTCTGTGCCTGGAGGTTTTTATTCTTATCTAGTCTGTGCCTGGGGGTTCTTAGTCTCATCTAGTCTGTGCCTGGAGGTTTTTAGTGTAGTCAAGTCAAGTCTGTGCCTGGAGGTTTTTAGTCTCGTCTAGTTTCTGCCTTGAGGTTTTTATTCTGGTCTAGTCTGTGCCTGGATTTTTTTATTCTGGCCTAGTCTGTGCCTGGAGGTCTTTATTCTGGTCCAGTCTGTGCCAGGAAATATTTTGTCTAGGCTAGTCTGTGCCTGGAGGTTTTTAGACACGTCTAATCTGTGCCTGGAGGTTTTTATTCTGGTCTAGTCTTTGCCTGGAAGATTTTATTCATATCTAGTCTGTGCCTGGGGGTTTTTACTTTCATCTTGTCTGTTCCTGGAGTTTTTTAGTCTAGTCTAGTGTAGTCTCTGCCCGGAGGATTTTATTCTTATCTAGATTGTGCCTGGAGGTCTTTATTCTGGTCCAGTCTGTGCCAGGGGATATTTTGTCTAGTCTAGTCTGTGCCTGTAGGTTTCTAGCCACATCTAGTCTGGGCCTGGAGGTGTTTAGTCTCGTCTAGTTTGTGCCTGGAGGTTTTTAGTCTGGTCTAGTCTGTGCCTGGGGGTTCTTACTCTCGTCTAGTCTGTGCCTGGAGGTTTTTAGTCTCGTCTAGTCTGTGCCTGGAGGTTTTTAGTCTCGTCTAGTCTGTGCCTGGGGGTTCTTAGTCTCATCTAGTCTGTGCCTGGATTTTTTTAGTCTAGTCAAGTGTAGTGTGTGCCTGGAGGTTTTTATTCTGGTCTAGTCTGTGCCTGGAGGTCTGTATTCTGGTCCAGTCTGTGCGAGGAGATATTTTGTCTAGGCTAGTCTGTGCCTCTAGGGTTCTACACAAGTCTAGTCTGTGCCTGGAGGTTTTTAGTCTCATCTAGTCTGTGCCTGGAGGTTTTTAGTCTCATCTAGTCTGTGCCTGGTGGTTTATAGTCTCATCCAGTCTGTGCCTGGAGCTTTTTAGTCTCGTCTAGTCAAGTCTGTGCCTGGAGGTTTTTTTTCTGGTCTAGCCTGTGCCTGGAGGTTTTTAGTCTCGTCTAGCCTGTGCCTGGAGGTTTTTAGTCTCGTCTAGCCTGTGCCTGGAGGTTTTTAGTCTCGTCTAGCCTGTGCCTGGAGGTTTTTAGTCTCGTCTAGCCTGTGCCTGGAGGTTTTTAGTCTCGTCTAGCCTGTGCCTGGAGGTTTTTAGTCTGGTCTAGCCTGTGCCTGGAGGTTTTTAGTCTGGTCTAGCCTGTGCCTGGAGGTTTTTAGTCTCGTCTAGCCTGTGCCTGGAGGTTTTTAGTCTCGTCTAGCCTGTGCCTGGAGGTTTTTAGTCTCGTCTAGTCAAGTGTGTGCCTGGAGGTTTTTAGTCTCGTCTAGTCAAGTGTGTGCCTGGAGGTTTTTAGTCTCGTCTAGTCTGTGCCTGGAGGTTTTTAGTCTCGTCTAGTCTGTGCCTGGAGGTTTTTAGTCTCGTCTAGTCTGTGCCTGGAGGTTTTTAGTCTCGTCTAGTCTGTGCCTTTAGGTCTTTAGTCTCATCTAGTCTGTGCCTTTAGGTTTTTAGTCTAGTCAAGTCAAGTATGTGCCTGGAGGGTTTTATTCTTTTCTAGTCTGTGCCTAGAGGATTTTATTCTAATCTGGTCTGTGCCTGGGGGTTTTTAGTCTTATCTTGTCTGTGCCTGGAGGTTTTTAGTCTCGTCTAGTCAAAAACCCAGCTGTGGCTCATCAGGGTGCTTTTATCCCTGCTGGTGGTTTGCCCCTCCCCACACCCCATTGAGGGAGGGGTTGCGGGTGGGGCCTGTGGTATATGAGGCACAGCCTCTGCTCAGTGAGCTCATTTGAGGTTCAGCTCTCATCAGGCAAAGTTCTCTGTGTTGGCTCAGGTTTTGTGGCCTGGGAGCTTTGTGGGTTATTTGAGGTGTGATTCTGGGGGGGCTTTTGCAAGGGTCTTGTCTCATTTAAGACCTTCTGGCCACGTTAAGACTTACTAGTGCATGCATTATGAAGTATCATTGTGTAGAGAGTTTTTTAGGTGTTGTATTTGTAGGTGGTGATGAGGGAAAGTGAACTGTGTGGGAGGACTCAGGGGGAGAAGTTGTGGTAAAGGTAATCTGTGCTCCATGTCCCCATTATTGTGTATCAGTCCTGTTTTACTTTGCAGATGATGAAGAGGTGTGTGGGCAGAGAAGGAACACAGCGGCTATCGACAAGAGGTTGTTCTCAAGGGTGGTTTAGGACCTCTGTTCTCGTGAAAGGTAAGCAAATGGAACAGGCCCGGAGAGAGTCAGGAAACAGTCGTAAGGTCAGAGTGGGAGAAAGGTTGTTGAAGAGGGGCTCTCTTTGGGCAGGGAAAGGGAGGCAGTTCGTGCTCATTGTCAGCTTTTATCAGTGTACGAAGCTAAAGCACAGCTGTGGCTCGTGCCTCGGACTCTCGAGGTTGTGTGTAAGATGGTAGTGCAGTGTGTTCAGCTGCAGTCAGTGCTGTATGTGATTGGAGAACTTAATATGTGCCTCGGGAATTTAAACTATACCTGGAGAATTTAATCTGTGACAGGAAAATTTATTCTGTGCCTGGGGAATTTAGTCTGTGCCTGCAGAATCTGTGGTTGGAGAAATCAATCTGTGCTCGGGGAAGCTGGTCTGTGCCTGGGGCTTTTAAGTCTACTCTAGTCTGTGCTGGGATGTTTGTAGTCTCCTCTAGTGTAGTCTGTGCCTGGATGTTTTTAGTCTCTCCTAATCTCAACCTGGAGGTTTTAATTCTTGCCTGGTCTAGTCTCGGTCTGGAGGTATTTAATCTTGACTTGTCTGTGCCTGTAGGTTTTTAGCCTCATGTAGTCTCTGCCTGGATGTTTTTAGCCTAGTCTAGTGTTTGCCTGGAACTTTAATTCTGATCTAGTCTGTGCCTGGAGGTTTTAAGTCTGGTCTAGACTATCCCAGAGGGTTTTAAGTCTCACATACTCTTTGCCTGGAGGTTTTTAGTCTCGTCTAGTCTGAGCCTGGAGGTTTATAGTCTCATCTAATCTGTGCCTGGATGTTTTTATTCTAGTCTTGTCAAGTCTGTGCCTGGAGGTTTTTATTCTGGTCTAGTCTGTGCCTGGAGGGTTTTTATTCTGGTCTAGTCTGTGCCTGGAGGTTTTTATTCTTATCTAGTCTGTGCCTGGGGGTTCTTAGTCTCATCTAGTCTGTGCCTGGAGGTTTTTAGTGTAGTCAAGTCAAGTCTGTGCCTGGAGGTTTTTAGTCTCGTCTAGTTTCTGCCTTGAGGTTTTTATTCTGGTCTAGTCTGTGCCTGGATTTTTTTATTCTGGCCTAGTCTGTGCCTGGAGGTCTTTATTCTGGTCCAGTCTGTGCCAGGAAATATTTTGTCTAGGCTAGTCTGTGCCTGGAGGTTTTTAGACACGTCTAATCTGTGCCTGGAGGTTTTTATTCTGGTCTAGTCTTTGCCTGGAAGATTTTATTCATATCTAGTCTGTGCCTGGGGGTTTTTACTTTCATCTTGTCTGTTCCTGGAGTTTTTTAGTCTAGTCTAGTGTAGTCTCTGCCCGGAGGATTTTATTCTTATCTAGATTGTGCCTGGAGGTCTTTATTCTGGTCCAGTCTGTGCCAGGGGATATTTTGTCTAGTCTAGTCTGTGCCTGTAGGTTTCTAGCCACATCTAGTCTGGGCCTGGAGGTGTTTAGTCTCATCTAGTTTGTGCCTGGAGGTTTTTAGTCTGGTCTAGTCTGTGCCTGGGGGTTCTTACTCTCGTCTAGTCTGTGCCTGGAGGTTTTTAGTCTCGTCTAGTCTGTGCCTGGAGGTTTTTAGTCTCGTCTAGTCTGTGCCTGGGGGTTCTTAGTCTCATCTAGTCTGTGCCTGGATTTTTTTAGTCTAGTCAAGTGTAGTGTGTGCCTGGAGGTTTTTATTCTGGTCTAGTCTGTGCCTGGAGGTCTGTATTCTGGTCCAGTCTGTGCGAGGAGATATTTTGTCTAGGCTAGTCTGTGCCTCTAGGGTTCTACACAAGTCTAGTCTGTGCCTGGAGGTTTTTAGTCTCATCTAGTCTGTGCCTGGAGGTTTTTAGTCTCATCTAGTCTGTGCCTGGTGGTTTATAGTCTCATCCAGTCTGTGCCTGGAGCTTTTTAGTCTCGTCTAGTCAAGTCTGTGCCTGGAGGTTTTTTTTCTGGTCTAGCCTGTGCCTGGAGGTTTTTAGTCTCGTCTAGCCTGTGCCTGGAGGTTTTTAGTCTCGTCTAGCCTGTGCCTGGAGGTTTTTAGTCTCGTCTAGCCTGTGCCTGGAGGTTTTTAGTCTCGTCTAGCCTGTGCCTGGAGGTTTTTAGTCTCGTCTAGCCTGTGCCTGGAGGTTTTTAGTCTGGTCTAGCCTGTGCCTGGAGGTTTTTAGTCTGGTCTAGCCTGTGCCTGGAGGTTTTTAGTCTCGTCTAGCCTGTGCCTGGAGGTTTTTAGTCTCGTCTAGCCTGTGCCTGGAGGTTTTTAGTCTCGTCTAGTCAAGTGTGTGCCTGGAGGTTTTTAGTCTCGTCTAGTCAAGTGTGTGCCTGGAGGTTTTTAGTCTCGTCTAGTCTGTGCCTGGAGGTTTTTAGTCTCGTCTAGTCTGTGCCTGGAGGTTTTTAGTCTCGTCTAGTCTGTGCCTGGAGGTTTTTAGTCTCGTCTAGTCTGTGCCTTTAGGTCTTTAGTCTCATCTAGTCTGTGCCTTTAGGTTTTTAGTCTAGTCAAGTCAAGTATGTGCCTGGAGGGTTTTATTCTTTTCTAGTCTGTGCCTAGAGGATTTTATTCTAATCTGGTCTGTGCCTGGGGGTTTTTAGTCTTATCTTGTCTGTGCCTGGAGGTTTTTAGTCTCGTCTAGTCAAAAACCCAGCTGTGGCTCATCAGGGTGCTTTTATCCCTGCTGGTGGTTTGCCCCTCCCCACACCCCATTGAGGGAGGGGTTGCGGGTGGGGCCTGTGGTATATGAGGCACAGCCTCTGCTCAGTGAGCTCATTTGAGGTTCAGCTCTCATCAGGCAAAGTTCTCTGTGTTGGCTCAGGTTTTGTGGCCTGGGAGCTTTGTGGGTTATTTGAGGTGTGATTCTGGGGGGGCTTTTGCAAGGGTCTTGTCTCATTTAAGACCTTCTGGCCACGTTAAGACTTACTAGTGCATGCATTATGAAGTATCATTGTGTAGAGAGTTTTTTAGGTGTTGTATTTGTAGGTGGTGATGAGGGAAAGTGAACTGTGTGGGAGGACTCAGGGGGAGAAGTTGTGGTAAAGGTAATCTGTGCTCCATGTCCCCATTATTGTGTATCAGTCCTGTTTTACTTTGCAGATGATGAAGAGGTGTGTGGGCAGAGAAGGAACACAGCGGCTATCGACAAGAGGTTGTTCTCAAGGGTGGTTTAGGACCTCTGTTCTCGTGAAAGGTAAGCAAATGGAACAGGCCCGGAGAGAGTCAGGAAACAGTCGTAAGGTCAGAGTGGGAGAAAGGTTGTTGAAGAGGGGCTCTCTTTGGGCAGGGAAAGGGAGGCAGTTCGTGCTCATTGTCAGCTTTTATCAGTGTACGAAGCTAAAGCACAGCTGTGGCTCGTGCCTCGGACTCTCGAGGTTGTGTGTAAGATGGTAGTGCAGTGTGTTCAGCTGCAGTCAGTGCTGTATGTGATTGGAGAACTTAATATGTGCCTCGGGAATTTAAACTATACCTGGAGAATTTAATCTGTGACAGGAAAATTTATTCTGTGCCTGGGGAATTTAGTCTGTGCCTGCAGAATCTGTGGTTGGAGAAATCAATCTGTGCTCGGGGAAGCTGGTCTGTGCCTGGGGCTTTTAAGTCTACTCTAGTCTGTGCTGGGATGTTTGTAGTCTCCTCTAGTGTAGTCTGTGCCTGGATGTTTTTAGTCTCTCCTAATCTCAACCTGGAGGTTTTAATTCTTGCCTGGTCTAGTCTCGGTCTGGAGGTATTTAATCTTGACTTGTCTGTGCCTGTAGGTTTTTAGCCTCATGTAGTCTCTGCCTGGATGTTTTTAGCCTAGTCTAGTGTTTGCCTGGAACTTTAATTCTGATCTAGTCTGTGCCTGGAGGTTTTAAGTCTGGTCTAGACTATCCCAGAGGGTTTTAAGTCTCACATACTCTTTGCCTGGAGGTTTTTAGTCTCGTCTAGTCTGTGCCTGGAGGTTTTTAGTCTCGTCTAGTCTGTGCCTGGAGGTTTTTAGTCTCATCTAGTCTGTGCCTGGAGGTTTTTAGTCTCATCTAGTCTGTGCCTGGAGGTTTTTATTCTGGTCAAGTTTGTGCCTGGATTTTTTTATTCTATTCCGGAAGGTGCCAGGAGATATTTTGTCTTGGCTAGTCTGTGCCTGTAGGTTTTTAGACACGTCTAGTCTGTGCCTGGAGATTTTTAGTCTCGTCTAGTCTGTGCCTGGAGGTTTTATTCTGGTCCAGAAGGTGCCAGGAGATATTTTGTCTTGGCTAGCCTGTGCCTGGAGGTTTTTAGTCTTGGCTAGCCTGTGCCTGGAGGTTTTTAGTCTCGTCTAGCCTGTGCCTGTAGGTTTTTAGTCTCGTCTAGTCAAGTGTGTGCCTGGCGGTTTTTAGACTCGTCTAGTCTGTGCCTGGATGTTTTTAGTCTCATCTAGTCTGTGCCTTTATGTTTTTAGTCTAGTCAAGTCAAGTCTGTGCCTGGAGGTTTTTATTCTGGTCTAGTTTGTGCCTGGAGGTTTTTATTCTGGTCCGGAATGTGCCAGGAGATATTTTGCCTTGGCTAGTCTGTGCCTGTAGGTTTTTAGACATGTCTAGTCTGTGCCTGGAGGTTTTGAGTCTTGTCTAGTCTGTGCCTGGAGGTTTTCAGTCTCATCTAGTCTGTGCCCGGAGGTTTTTATTCTAGTCTATTCAAGTGTGTGCCTGGAGGTTTTTATGCTGGACTAGTTTGTGCCTGGAGGGTTTTTATTCTTTTCTAGTCTGTGCCTGGAGGTTTTTATTCTTGTCTAGTCAAGTGTGTGCCTGGAGGTTTTTATGCTGGACTAGTTTGTGCCTGGAGGGTTTTTATTCTTTTCTAGTCTGTGCCTGGATGTTTTTATTTTAGTCTAGTCAGGTGTGTGCCTGGAGGTTTTTGTGCTGGACTAGTTTGTGCCTGGAGGGTTTTATTCTTTTCTAGTCTGTGCCTGGAGGTTTTTAGTCTCGTCTAGTCTGTGCCTGGAGGTTTTTAGTCTCGTCTAGTCTGTGCCTGGGGGTTCTTAGTCTCATCTAGTCTGTGCCTGGATTTTTTTAGTCTAGTCAAGTGTAGTGTGTGCCTGGAGGTTTTTAGTCTCGTCTAGCCTGTGCCTGGAGGTTTTTAGTCTCGTCTAGCCTGTGCCTGGAGGTTTTTAGTCTCGTCTAGCCTGTGCCTGGAGGTTTTTAGTCTCGTCTAGCCTGTGCCTGGAGGTTTTTAGTCTCGTCTAGCCTGTGCCTGGAGGTTTTTAGTCTCGTCTAGCCTGTGCCTGGAGGTTTTTAGTCTCGTCTAGCCTGTGCCTGGAGGTTTTTAGTCTCGTCTAGCCTGTGCCTGGAGGTTTTTAGTCTCGTCTAGCCTGTGCCTGGAGGTTTTTAGTCTCGTCTAGCCTGTGCCTGGAGGTTTTTAGTCTCGTCTAGCCTGTGCCTGGAGGTTTTTAGTCTCGTCTAGCCTGTGCCTGGAGGTTTTTAGTCTCGTCTAGCCTGTGCCTGGAGGTTTTTAGTCTCGTCTAGCCTGTGCCTGGAGGTTTTTAGTCTCGTCTAGCCTGTGCCTGGAGGTTTTTTAGTCTCGTCTAGCCTGTGCCTGGAGGTTTTTAGTCTCGTCTAGGCTGTGCCTGGGGGTTTTTAGTCTCGTCTAGCCTGTGCCTGGAGGTTTTTAGTCTCGTCTAGTCTGTGCCTGGGGGTTCTTAGTCTCGTCTAGTCTGTGCCTGGGGGTTCTTAGTCTCATCTAGTCTGTGCCTGGATTTTTTTAGTCTAGTCAAGTGTAGTGTGTGCCTGGAGGTTTTTATTCTGGTCTAGTCTGTGCCTGGAGGTCTGTATTCTGGTCCAGTCTGTGCGAGGAGATATTTTGTCTAGGCTAGTCTGTGCCTCTAGGGTTCTACACAAGTCTAGTCTGTGCCTGGAGGTTTTTAGTCTCATCTAGTCTGTGCCTGGAGGTTTTTAGTCTCATCTAGTCTGTGCCTGGTGGTTTATAGTCTCATCCAGTCTGTGCCTGGAGCTTTTTAGTCTCGTCTAGTCAAGTCTGTGCCTGGAGGTTTTTTTTCTGGTCTAGCCTGTGCCTGGAGGTTTTTTTTTCTGGTCTAGCCTGTGCCTGGAGGTTTTTAGTCTGGTCTAGCCTGTGCCTGGAGGTTTTTAGTCTCGTCTAGCCTGTGCCTGGAGGTTTTTAGTCTCGTCTAGCCTGTGCCTGGAGGTTTTTAGTCTCGTCTAGCCTGTGCCTGGAGGTTTTTAGTCTCGTCTAGCCTGTGCCTGGAGGTTTTTAGTCTCGTCTAGCCTGTGCCTGGAGGTTTTTAGTCTCGTCTAGCCTGTGCCTGGAGGTTTTTAGTCTCGTCTAGCCTGTGCCTGGAGGTTTTTAGTCTCGTCTAGCCTGTGCCTGGAGGTTTTTAGTCTCGTCTAGCCTGTGCCTGGAGGTTTTTAGTCTCGTCTAGCCTGTGCCTGGAGGTTTTTAGTCTCGTCTAGCCTGTGCCTGGAGGTTTTTAGTCTCGTCTAGCCTGTGCCTGGAGGTTTTTAGTCTCGTCTAGCCTGTGCCTGGAGGTTTTTAGTCTCGTCTAGCCTGTGCCTGGAGGTTTTTAGTCTCGTCTAGCCTGTGCCTGGAGGTTTTTAGTCTCGTCTAGTCAAGTGTGTGTCTGGAGGTTTTTAGTCTCGTCTAGTCTAGTCTGTGTCTGGAGGTTTTTAGTCTCGTCTAGTCTAGTCTGTGTCTGGAGGTTTTTAGTCTCGTCTAGTCTAGTCTGTGTCTGGAGGTTTTTAGTCTCGTCTAGTCTGTGCCTGGAGGTTTTTAGTCTCGTCTAGTCTGTGCCTGGAGGTTTTTAGTCTAGTCAAGTCAAGTATGTGCCTGGAGGGTTTTATTCTTTTCTAGTCTGTGCCTAGAGGTTTTTATTCTGGTCTAGTCTGTGCCTCGAGGTTTTTATTCTGGTCTAGACTGTGCATGGAGGATTTTATTCTAATCTGGTCTGTGCCTGGGGGTTTTTAGTCTTATCTTGTCTGTGCCTGGAGGTTTTTAGTCTCGTCTAGTCTGTGCGTGGAGGTTTTTAGTCTGGTCAAGTCAAGTCTGTGCCTGGAGGTTTTTATTCTGTTCTAGTTTGTGCCTGGAGGTTTTTATTCTGGTCCGGAATGTGCCAGGAGATATTTTGTCTTGGCTAGTCTGTGCCTGTAGGTTTTTAGACATGTCTAGTCTGTGCCTGGAGGTTTTGAGTCTCATCTAGTCTGTGCCTGGAGGTTTTTATTCTAGTCTAGTCAAGTGTGTGCCTGGAGGTTTTTATGCTGGACTAGTTTGTGCCTGGAGGGTTTTTATTCTTTTCTAGTCTGTGCCTGGAGGTTTTTAGTCTCGTCTAGTCTGTGCCTGGAGGTTTTTAGTCTCGTCTAGTCTGTGCCTGGGGTTTCTTAGTCTCATCTAGTCTGTGCCTGGATTTTTTTAGTCTAGTCAAGTGTAGTGTGTGCCTGGAGTTTTTTATTCTGGTCTAGTCTGTGCCTGGAGGTCTGTATTCTGGTCCAGTCTGTGCAAGGAGATATTTTGTCTAGGCTTGTCTGTGCCTCTAGGGTTCTACACAAGTCTAGTCTGTGCCTGGAGGTTTTTAGTCTCATCTAGTCTGTGCCTGGTGGTTTATAGTCTGGTCTAGTCTGTGCCTGGATGGTTTTTAGTCTGGTCTAGTCTGTGCCTGGATGGTTTTTAGTCTGGTCTAGTCTGTGCCTGGATGGTTTTTAGTCTGGTCTAGTCTGTGCCTGGATGGTTTTTAGTCTGGTCTAGTCTGTGCCTGGATGGTTTTTTAGTCTGGTCTAGTCTGTGCCTGGATGGTTTTTAGTCTGGTCTAGTCTGTGCCTGGATGGTTTTTAGTCTGGTCTAGTCTGTGCCTGGATGGTTTTTAGTCTGGTCTAGTCTGTGCCTGGATGGTTTTTAGTCTGGTCTAGTCTGTGCCTGGGGGTTTTTAGTCTGGTCAAGTCAATTCCGTGCCTGGATGGTTTTATTATGGTCTAGTCTGTGCCTGGGGGTTTTTAGTCTCATCTAGTCTGTGCCCGGAGGTTTTTATTCTAGTCTATTCAAGTGTGTGCCTGGAGGTTTTTATGCTGGACTAGTTTGTGCCTGGAGGGTTTTTATTCTTTTCTAGTCTGTGCCTGGAGGTTTTTATTCTTGTCTAGTCAAGTGTGTGCCTGGAGGTTTTTATGCTGGACTAGTTTGTGCCTGGAGGGTTTTTATTCTTTTCTAGTCTGTGCCTGGATGTTTTTATTTTAGTCTAGTCAGGTGTGTGCCTGGAGGTTTTTGTGCTGGACTAGTTTGTGCCTGGAGGGTTTTTATTCTTTTCTAGTCTGTGCCTGGAGGTTTTTAGTCTCGTCTAGTCTGTGCCTGGAGGTTTTTAGTCTCGTCTAGTCTGTGCCTGGGGGTTCTTAGTCTCATCTAGTCTGTGCCTGGATTTTTTTAGTCTAGTCAAGTGTAGTGTGTGCCTGGAGGTTTTTAGTCTCGTCTAGCCTGTGCCTGGAGGTTTTTAGTCTCGTCTAGCCTGTGCCTGGAGGTTTTTAGTCTCGTCTAGCCTGTGCCTGGAGGTTTTTAGTCTCGTCTAGCCTGTGCCTGGAGGTTTTTAGTCTCGTCTAGCCTGTGCCTGGAGGTTTTTAGTCTCGTCTAGCCTGTGCCTGGAGGTTTTTAGTCTCGTCTAGCCTGTGCCTGGAGGTTTTTAGTCTCGTCTAGCCTGTGCCTGGAGGTTTTTAGTCTCGTCTAGCCTGTGCCTGGAGGTTTTTAGTCTCGTCTAGCCTGTGCCTGGAGGTTTTTAGTCTCGTCTAGCCTGTGCCTGGAGGTTTTTAGTCTCGTCTAGCCTGTGCCTGGGGGTTTTTAGTCTCGTCTAGCCTGTGCCTGGGGGTTTTTAGTCTCGTCTAGCCTGTGCCTGGAGGTTTTTAGTCTCGTCTAGTCTGTGCCTGGGGGTTCTTAGTCTCGTCTAGTCTGTGCCTGGGGGTTCTTAGTCTAGTCAAGTGTAGTGTGTGCCTGGAGGTTTTTATTCTGGTCTAGTCTGTGCCTGGAGGTCTGTATTCTGGTCCAGTCTGTGCGAGGAGATATTTTGTCTAGGCTAGTCTGTGCCTCTAGGGTTCTACACAAGTCTAGTCTGTGCCTGGAGGTTTTTAGTCTCATCTAGTCTGTGCCTGGAGGTTTTTAGTCTCATCTAGTCTGTGCCTGGTGGTTTATAGTCTCATCCAGTCTGTGCCTGGAGCTTTTTAGTCTCGTCTAGTCAAGTCTGTGCCTGGAGGTTTTTTTTCTGGTCTAGCCTGTGCCTGGAGGTTTTTTTTCTGGTCTAGCCTGTGCCTGGAGGTTTTTAGTCTCGTCTAGCCTGTGCCTGGAGGTTTTTAGTCTCGTCTAGCCTGTGCCTGGAGGTTTTTAGTCTCGTCTAGCCTGTGCCTGGAGGTTTTTAGTCTCGTCTAGCCTGTGCCTGGAGGTTTTTAGTCTCGTCTAGCCTGTGCCTGGAGGTTTTTAGTCTCGTCTAGCCTGTGCCTGGAGGTTTTTAGTCTCGTCTAGCCTGTGCCTGGAGGTTTTTAGTCTCGTCTAGCCTGTGCCTGGAGGTTTTTAGTCTCGTCTAGTCAAGTGTGTGTCTGGAGGTTTTTAGTCTCGTCTAGTCAAGTGTGTGTCTGGAGGTTTTTAGTCTCGTCTAGTCAAGTGTGTGTCTGGAGGTTTTTAGTCTCGTCTAGTCTGTGCCTGGAGGTTTTTAGTCTCGTCTAGTCTGTGCCTGGAGGTTTTTAGTCTAGTCAAGTCAAGTATGTGCCTGGAGGGTTTTATTCTTTTCTAGTCTGTGCCTAGAGGTTTTTATTCTGGTCTAGTCTGTGCCTCGAGGTTTTTATTCTGGTCTAGACTGTGCCTGGAGGATTTTATTCTAATCTGGTCTGTGCCTGGGGGTTTTTAGTCTTATCTTGTCTGTGCCTGGAGGTTTTTAGTCTCGTCTAGTCTGTGCGTGGAGGTTTTTAGTCTGGTCAAGTCAAGTCTGTGCCTGGAGGTTTTTATTCTGTTCTAGTTTGTGCCTGGAGGTTTTTATTCTGGTCCGGAATGTGCCAGGAGATATTTTGTCTTGGCTAGTCTGTGCCTGTAGGTTTTTAGACATGTCTAGTCTGTGCCTGGAGGTTTTGAGTCTCATCTAGTCTGTGCCTGGAGGTTTTTATTCTAGTCTAGTCAAGTGTGTGCCTGGAGGTTTTTATGCTGGACTAGTTTGTGCCTGGAGGGTTTTTATTCTTTTCTAGTCTGTGCCTGGAGGTTTTTAGTCTCGTCTAGTCTGTGCCTGGAGGTTTTTAGTCTCGTCTAGTCTGTGCCTGGGGTTTCTTAGTCTCATCTAGTCTGTGCCTGGATTTTTTTAGTCTAGTCAAGTGTAGTGTGTGCCTGGAGTTTTTTATTCTGGTCTAGTCTGTGCCTGGAGGTCTGTATTCTGGTCCAGTCTGTGCAAGGAGATATTTTGTCTAGGCTTGTCTGTGCCTCTAGGGTTCTACACAAGTCTAGTCTGTGCCTGGAGGTTTTTAGTCTCATCTAGTCTGTGCCTGGTGGTTTATAGTCTGGTCTAGTCTGTGCCTGGATGGTTTTTAGTCTGGTCTAGTCTGTGCCTGGATGGTTTTTAGTCTGGTCTAGTCTGTGCCTGGATGGTTTTTAGTCTGGTCTAGTCTGTGCCTGGATGGTTTTTAGTCTGGTCTAGTCTGTGCCTGGATGGTTTTTAGTCTGGTCTAGTCTGTGCCTGGATGGTTTTTAGTCTGGTCTAGTCTGTGCCTGGATGGTTTTTAGTCTGGTCTAGTCTGTGCCTGGATGGTTTTTAGTCTGGTCTAGTCTGTGCCTGGATGGTTTTTAGTCTGGTCTAGTCTGTGCCTGGATGGTTTTTAGTCTGGTCTAGTCTGTGCCTGGATGGTTTTTAGTCTGGTCTAGTCTGTGCCTGGATGGTTTTTAGTCTGGTCTAGTCTGTGCCTGGATGGTTTTTAGTCTGGTCTAGTCTGTGCCTGGATGGTTTTTAGTCTGGTCTAGTCTGTGCCTGGATGGTTTTTAGTCTGGTCTAGTCTGTGCCTGGATGGTTTTTAGTCTGGTCTAGTCTGTGCCTGGATGGTTTTTAGTCTGGTCTAGTCTGTGCCTGGATGGTTTTTAGTCTGGTCTAGTCTGTGCCTGGGGGTTTTTAGTCTGGTCAAGTCAATTCCGTGCCTGGATGGTTTTATTATGGTCTAGTCTGTGCCTGGGGGTTTTTAGTCTGGTCAAGTCAAGTCCGTGCCTGGATGGTTTTATTATGGTCTAGTCTGTGCCTGGGGGTTTTTAGTCTGGTCAAGTCAAGTCCGTGCCTGGATGGTTTTATTATGGTCTAGTCTGTGCCTGGGGGTTTTTATTCTGGTCTAGTCTGTGCCTGGAGGTTTTTATTCTGGTCTAGTCTGTGCACTGAAGTTTTTATTCTGGTCTAGTCTGTGCCCTGAGGTTTTTATTCTGGTCCAGTCTGTGCCAGGACATATTTTGTCTAGGCTAGTCTGTGCCTGTAGGTTTCTAGACATATCTAGTCTGTGCCTGGAGGTTTTTAGTCTCGTCTAGTCTGTGCGTGGAGGTTTTTAGTCATATCTAGTCTGTGCCTGGATGGTTTTTAGTCTGGTCTAGTCTGTGCCTGGATGGTTTTTAGTCTGGTCTAGTCTGTGCCTGGATGGTTTTTAGTCTGGTCTAGTCTGTGCCTGGATGGTTTTTAGTCTGGTCTAGTCTGTGCCTGGATGGTTTTTAGTCTGGTCTAGTCTGTGCCTGGGGGTTTTTAGTCTGGTCAAGTCAAGTCCGTGCCTGGATGGTTTTATTATGGTCTAGTCTGTGCCTGGGGGTTTTTAGTCTGGTCAAGTCAAGTCCGTGCCTGGATGGTTTTATTATGGTCTAGTCTGTGCCTGGGGGTTTTTAGTCTGGTCAAGTCAAGTCCGTGCCTGGATGGTTTTATTATGGTCTAGTCTGTGCCTGGGGGTTTTTATTCTGGTCTAGTCTGTGCCTGGAGGTTTTTATTCTGGTCTAGTCTGTGCACTGAAGTTTTTATTCTGGTCTAGTCTGTGCCCTGAGGTTTTTATTCTGGTCCAGTCTGTGCCAGGACATATTTTGTCTAGGCTAGTCTGTGCCTGTAGGTTTCTAGACATATCTAGTCTGTGCCTGGAGGTTTTTAGTCTCGTCTAGTCTGTGCGTGGAGGTTTTTAGTCATATCTAGTCTGTGCCTGGAGGTTTTTAGTCTAGTCAAGTTAAGTCTGTGCCTGAAGGTTTTTATTCTGGTCTTGTCTGTGCCTGGAGGTTTTTATTCTGGTCTACTCTGTGCCTGGAGGTCTTTATTCTGGTCCAGAAGGTGCCAGGAGATATTTTGTCTTGGCTAGTCTGTGCCTGTCGGTTTTTAGACACGTCTAGTCTGTGCGTGGAAGTTTTTAGTCATATCTAGTCTGTGCGTGGAGGTTTTGAGTCTAGGCAAGTCTACTCTGTGTCTGGAGGATTTTAGTCTCGTCTAGTCTGTGCCTGGAGGTTTCTAGTCTCGTCTAGTCTGTGCCTGGAGGTTTCTAGTCTCGTCTAGTCTGTGCCTGGAGGTTTCTAGTCTCGTCTAGTCTGTGCCTGGAGGTTTCTAGTCTCGTCTAGTCTGTGCCTGGGGGTTATTAGACTCGTCTAGTCTGTGCCTGGGGGTTATTAGACTCGTCTAGTCTGTGCCTGGGGGTTATTAGACTCGTCTAGTCTGTGCCTGAAGGTTATTAGACTCGTCTAGTCTGTGCCTGGAGGTTTTTAGTCTCATCTAGTCTGTGCCTGGACGTCTTTACTCTGGTCCAGTCTGTGCCTGGATATTTTGTCGAGGCTAGGCTGTGCCTGTGGGTTTTTAGACACGTCTACTCTGTGCCTAGAGGTTTTTAGTCTCGTCTAGTCTTTGCCTTGATAATTTTATTCATATCTTGTCTGTGCCTCGGGGTTTTTACTGTCATCTTGTCTGTGCCTGGAGTTTCTTAGTCTAGTCTAGTGTAGTCTGTGCCCGGAGGTTTTTATTCTGGTCTAGTTTGTGCCTGGAGGACTTTATTCTGGTTCAGTCTGTGCCAGCGGATATTTTTCTAGTCTAGTCTGTGCCTGTAGGTTTCTAGACACATCTAGTCTGTGCCTGTAGGTTTTTATTCTCGTCTAGTTTGTGCCTGGAGGTTTATAGTCTCATCTAGTCTGTGCGTGGAGGTTTTTAGTCATATCTAGTCTGTGCCTGCAGGTTTTTAGTCTAGTCAAGTTAAGTCTGTGCCTGGAGGGTTTTATTCTGTTCAAGTCTGTGCCTGGAGGTTTTTATTCTGGTCTAGTCTGTGCCTGGAGGTTTTTATTCTGGTCTAGTCTGTGCACTGAAGTTTTTATTCTGGTCTAGTCTGTGCCTTTAGGTCTTTATTCTGGTCCATTCTGTGCCAGGACATATTTTGTCTAGGCTAGTCTGTTCCTGTAGGTTTCTAGACACATCTAGTCTGTGCTTGGAGGATTTTAGTCTCGTCTAGTCTGTGCCTGGAGGTTTTCAGTCTAGTCAAGTCAAGTCTGTGCCTGGAGGGTTTTATTCTGGTCTAGTCTGTGCCTAGAGGTTTTTATTCTGGTGTAGTCTGTGCCTTTAGGTCTTTATTCTGATCCAGTCTGTGCCAGGAAATATTTTGTCTTGGCTAGTCTGTGCCTGTCGGTTTTTAGACACGTCTAGTCTGTGCCTGGAGGTTTTTATTCTTATCTAGTCTGTGCCTGTTGGTTCTTAGTCTCATCTAGTCTGTGCCTGGAGGTTTTTATTCTTGTCTAGTCTGTGCCTGGAGGTTTTTATTGTGGTCTAGTCTGTTCCTGGAGGTTTTTATTCTGGTCTAGTCTGTGCACTGAAGTTTTTATTCTGGTCTAGTCTGTGCCTTTAGGTCTTTATTCTGGTCCATTCTGTGCCAGGACATATTTTGTCTAGGCTAGTCTGTTCCTGTAGGTTTCTAGACACATCTAGTCTGTGCCTGGAGGATTTTAGTCTCGTCTAGTCTGTGCCTGGAGGTTTTCAGTCTAGTCAAGTCTAGTCTGTGCCTGGAGGGTTTTATTCTGGTCTAGTCTGTGACTGTAGGTTTTTATTCTGGTCTAGTCTGTGCCTGGAGTATTCTATTCTTATATAGTCTGTGCCTGGGGGATTTTGATCTCATCTAGTCTGTGCCTGGAGGTTTTTAGTCTCATCTAGTCTGTGCCTGGAGGTTTTTAGTCTAGTCTAGAGTAGTGTGTGCATGGAGGTTTTCATTCTGTTCTCGTCTTTTCCTGGAGGTATTTATTCTGGTCCAGTCTGTGCCAGGAGATATTTTGTCTAGGCTAGTCTGTGCCTGTAGCTTTCTAGAAACATCTGGTCTGTGCCTGGAGGATTTTAGTCTCGTCTAGTCAGTGCCTGTAAGTTTATAGTCTCATCTAGTCTGTGCCTGGAGGTTTTTAGTCTAGTCAAGTCAAGTCTGTGCCTGGAGGGTTTTATTCTTTTCTAGTCTGTGCTTGTAGGTCTTTATTCTGGTCCAGTCTGTGCCAGGAGATATTTTGTCTTGGCTAGCCTGTGCCTGGAGGTTTTTAGTCTCATCTAGTCTGTGCCTGGAGGTTTTTAGTCTTGTCTAGTCTGTGCCTGGGGGTTCTTAGTCTCATCTAGTCTGTGCCTGGAGGTTTTTAGTCTCGTCTAGTCTGTGCCTGGATGGTTTCTAGTCTCGTCTAGTCTGTGCCTGGGGGTTATTAGACTCGTCTAGTCTGTGCCTGAAGGTTATTAGACTCATCTAGTCTGTGCCTGGAGGTTTTTAGACTCGTCTAGTCTGTGCCTGGAGGTTTTTAGTCTCATCTAGTCTGTGCCTGGACGTCTTTACTCTGGTCCAGTCTGTGCCTGGATATTTTGTCGAGGCTAGGCTGTGCCTGTGGGTTTTTAGACACGTCTACTCTGTGCCTGGAGGTTTTTAGTCTCGTCTAGTCTTTGCCTTGATAATTTTATTCATATCTTGTCTGTGCCTCGGGGTTTTTACTGTCATCTTGTCTGTGCCTGGAGTTTCTTAGTCTAGTCTAGTGTAGTCTGTGCCCTGAGGTTTTTATTCTTTTCTAGTTTGTACCTGGAGGACTTTATTCTGGTTCAGTCTGTGCCAGCGGATATTTTTCTAGTCTAGTCTGTGCCTGTAGGTTTCTAGACACATCCAGTCTGTGCCTGTAGGTTTTTATTCTTTTCTAGTTTGTGCCTGGAGGTTTATAGTCTCATCTAGTCTGTGCGTGGAGGTTTTTAGTCATATCTAGTCTGTGCCTGGAGGTTTTTAGTCTAGTCAAGTTAAGTCTGTGCCTGGAGGGTTTTATTCTGGTCAAGTCTGTGCCTGGAGGTTTTTATTCTGGTCTAGTCTGTGCCTGGAGGTTTTTATTCTGGTCTAGTCTGTGCACTGAAGTTTTTATTCTGGTCTAGTCTGTGCCTTTAGGTCTTTATTCTGGTCCATTCTGTGCCAGGACATATTTTGTCTAGGCTAGTCTGTTCCTGTAGGTTTCTAGACACATCTAGTCTGTGCCTGGAGGATTTTAGTCTCGTCTAGTCTGTGCCTGGAGGTTTTCAGTCTAGTCAAGTCAAGTCTGTGCCTGGAGGGTTTTATTCTGGTCTAGTCTGTGCCTAGAGGTTTTTATTCTGGTGTAGTCTGTGCCTGGAGGTCTTTATTCTGATCCAGTCTGTTCCAGGAAATATTTTGTCTTGGCTAGTCTGTGCCTGTCGGTTTTTAGACACGTCTAGTCTGTGCCTGGAGGTTTTTATTCTTGTCTAGTCTGTGCCTGGAGGTTTTTATTGTGGTCTAGTCTGTTCCTGGAGGTTTTTATTCTGGTCTAGTCTGTGCACTGAAGTTTTTATTCTGGTCTAGTCTGTGCCTTTAGGTCTTTATTCTGGTCCATTCTGTGCCAGGACATATTTTGTCTAGGCTAGTCTGTTCCTGTAGGTTTCTAGACACATCTAGTCTGTGCCTGGAGGATTTTAGTCTCGTCTAGTCTGTGCCTGGAGGTTTTCAGTCTAGTCAAGTCTAGTCTGTGCCTGGAGGGTTTTATTCTGGTCTAGTCTGTGACTGTAGGTTTTTATTCTGGTCTAGTCTGTGCCTGGAGTATTCTATTCTTATATAGTCTGTGCCTGGGGGATTTTGATCTCATCTAGTCTGTGCCTGGAGGTTTTTAGTCTCATCTAGTCTGTGCCTGGAGGTTTTTAGTCTAGTCTAGAGTAGTGTGTGCATGGAGGTTTTTATTCTGTTCTGGTCTTTTCCTGGAGGTATTTATTCTGGTCCAGTCTGTGCCAGGAGATATTTTGTCTAGGCTAGTCTGTGCCTGTAGCTTTCTAGAAACATCTAGTCTGTGCCTGGACGATTTTAGTCTCGTCTAGTCAGTGCCTGTAAGTTTATAGTCTCATCTAGTCTGTGCCTGGAGGTTTTTAGTCTAGTCAAGTCAAGTCTGTGCCTGGAGGGTTTTATTCTTTTCTAGTCTGTGCCTAGAGGTTTTTATTCTGGTCTAGTCCGTGCCTGGATGTTTTTATTCTGGTCTAGTCTGTGCTTGTAGGTCTTTATTCTGGTCCAGTCTGTGCCAGGAGATATTTTGTCTTGGCTAGTCTGTGCCTGGGGGTTCTTAGTCGCATCTAGTCTGTGCCTGGAGGTTTTTAGTCTAGTCAAGTGTAGTGTGTGCCTGGAGGTTTTTATTCTGGTCTAGTCTGTGCCTGGAGGTTTTTAGTCTCGTCTAGTCTGTGCCTGGACGATTTTAGTCTCGTCTAGTCAGTGCCTGTAAGTTTATAGTCTCATCTAGTCTGTGCCTGGAGGTTTTTAGTCTAGTCAAGTCAAGTCTGTGTTTGGAGGGTTTTATTCTGGTGTAGTCTGTGTCCTGAGGTTTGTATTCTTTTCTAGTCTGTGCCTGGAGGTCTTTATTCTGGTCCAGTCTGTGCCAGGAGATATTTTGTCTAGGCTAGTCTGTGCCTGTAGCTTTCTAGAAACATCTAGTCTGTGCCTGGAGGATTTTAGTCTCGTCTAGTCTGTGCCTGGAAGTTTAAAATCTCATCTAGTCTGTGCCTGGAGGATTTTAGTCTCATCTAGTCTGTGCCTGGAGTTTTTTAGTCTAGTCAAGTCAAGTCTGTGCCTGGAGTTTTTTATTCTCGTCTAGTTTGTGCCAGGAAGGTTTTTATTCTTGTCTAGTCTGTGCCTGGAGGTTTTTATTCTGGTCTAGTCCGTGCCTGGAGGTCTTTATTCTCGTCCAAAATGTGCCAGGAGACATTTTGTCTTGGCTAGTCTGTGCCTGTCGGTTTTTAGACACGTCTAGTCTGTGCCTGGAGGTTTTTAGTCTTGTTTAGTCTGTGCCTGGGGGTTCTTAGTCTCATCTAGTCTGTACCTGGAGGTTTTTAGTATCATCTAGTATGTGCCTGGACGTTTTTAGTCTAGTCAAGTCTAGTCTGTGCCTGGAGGTTTTTATTCTGGTCTAGTCTGTGCCTGGATGTTTTTATTCTGGTCTACTCTGTGCCTGGAGGTCTTTATTCTGGTCCAGAAGGTGCCATTAGGTATTTTGTCTTGGCTAGTCTGTGCCTGAAGGTTTTTAGACACGTGTAGTCTGTTCCTGGAGGGTTTTAGTCTCATCTAGTCTGTGCCTGGAGGGTTTTAGTCTCGTCTAGTCTGTGCCTGGAGGGTTTTAGTCTCGTCTAGTCTGTGCCTGGAGGGTTTTAGTCTCGTCTAGCCTGTGCCTGGAGGTTTTTAGTCTCGTCTAGCCTGTGCCTGGAGGTTTTTAGTCTCGTCTAGCCTGTGCCTGGAGGTTTTTAGTCTCGTCTAGCCTGTGCCTGGAGGTTTTTAGTCTCGTCTAGCCTGTGCCTGGAGGTTTTTAGTCTCGTCTAGCCTGTGCCTGGAGGTTTTTAGTCTCGTCTAGCCTGTGCCTGGAGGTTTTTAGTCTCGTCTAGCCTGTGCCTGGAGGTTTTTAGTCTCGTCTAGCCTGTGCCTGGAGGTTTTTAGTCTCGTCTAGTCTGTGCCTGGAGGTTTTTAGTCTCGTCTAGCCTGTGCCTGGGGGTTTTTAGTCTCGTCTAGCCTGTGCCTGGGGGTTCTTAGTCTCGTCTAGCCTGTGCCTGGAGGTTTTTAGTCTCGTCTAGTCTGTGCCTGGGGGTTCTTAGTCTCGTCTAGTCTGTGCCTGGGGGTTCTTAGTCTCATCTAGTCTGTGCCTGGATTTTTTTAGTCTAGTCAAGTGTAGTGTGTGCCTGGAGGTTTTTATTCTGGTCTAGTCTGTGCCTGGAGGTCTGTATTCTGGTCCAGTCTGTGCCAGGAGATATTTTGTCTAGGCTAGTCTGTGCCTCTAGGGTTCTACACAAGTCTAGTCTGTGCCTGGAGGTTTTTAGTCTCATCTAGTCTGTGCCTGGAGGTTTTTAGTCTCATCTAGTCTGTGCCTGGTGGTTTATAGTCTCATCCAGTCTGTGCCTGGAGCTTTTTAGTCTCGTCTAGTCAAGTCTGTGCCTGGAGGTTTTTTTTCTGGTCTAGCCTGTGCCTGGAGGTTTTTAGTCTCGTCTAGCCTGTGCCTGGAGGTTTTTAGTCTCGTCTAGCCTGTGCCTGGAGGTTTTTAGTCTCGTCTAGCCTGTGCCTGGAGGTTTTTAGTCTCGTCTAGCCTGTGCCTGGAGGTTTTTAGTCTCGTCTAGCCTGTGCCTGGAGGTTTTTAGTCTCGTCTAGCCTGTGCCTGGAGGTTTTTAGTCTCGTCTAGCCTGTGCCTGGAGGTTTTTAGTCTCGTCTAGCCTGTGCCTGGAGGTTTTTAGTCTCGTCTAGCCTGTGCCTGGAGGTTTTTAGTCTCGTCTAGCCTGTGCCTGGAGGTTTTTAGTCTCGTCTAGCCTGTGCCTGGAGGTTTTTAGTCTCGTCTAGTCAAGTGTGTGTCTGGAGGTTTTTAGTCTCGTCTAGTCAAGTGTGTGTCTGGAGGTTTTTAGTCTCGTCTAGTCAAGTGTGTGTCTGGAGGTTTTTAGTCTCGTCTAGTCTGTGCCTGGAGGTTTTTAGTCTAGTCAAGTCAAGTATGTGCCTGGAGGGTTTTATTCTTTTCTAGTCTGTGCCTAGAGGTTTTTATTCTGGTCTAGTCTGTGCCTCGAGGTTTTTATTCTGGTCTAGACTGTGCCTGGAGGATTTTATTCTAATCTGGTCTGTGCCTGGGGGTTTTTAGTCTTATCTTGTCTGTGCCTGGAGGTTTTTAGTCTCGTCTAGTCTGTGCGTGGAGGTTTTTAGTCTGGTCAAGTCAAGTCTGTGCCTGGAGGTTTTTATTCTGTTCTAGTTTGTGCCTGGAGGTTTTTATTCTGGTCCGGAATGTGCCAGGAGATATTTTGTCTTGGCTAGTCTGTGCCTGTAGGTTTTTAGACATGTCTAGTCTGTGCCTGGAGGTTTTGAGTCTCATCTAGTCTGTGCCTGGAGGTTTTTATTCTAGTCTAGTCAAGTGTGTGCCTGGAGGTTTTTATGCTGGACTAGTTTGTGCCTGGAGGGTTTTTATTCTTTTCTAGTCTGTGCCTGGAGGTTTTTAGTCTCGTCTAGTCTGTGCCTGGAGGTTTTTAGTCTCGTCTAGTCTGTGCCTGGGGTTTCTTAGTCTCATCTAGTCTGTGCCTGGATTTTTTTAGTCTAGTCAAGTGTAGTGTGTGCCTGGAGTTTTTTATTCTGGTCTAGTCTGTGCCTGGAGGTCTGTATTCTGGTCCAGTCTGTGCAAGGAGATATTTTGTCTAGGCTTGTCTGTGCCTCTAGGGTTCTACACAAGTCTAGTCTGTGCCTGGAGGTTTTTAGTCTCATCTAGTCTGTGCCTGGTGGTTTATAGTCTGGTCTAGTCTGTGCCTGGATGGTTTTTAGTCTGGTCTAGTCTGTGCCTGGATGGTTTTTAGTCTGGTCTAGTCTGTGCCTGGATGGTTTTTAGTCTGGTCTAGTCTGTGCCTGGATGGTTTTTAGTCTGGTCTAGTCTGTGCCTGGATGGTTTTTAGTCTGGTCTAGTCTGTGCCTGGATGGTTTTTAGTCTGGTCTAGTCTGTGCCTGGATGGTTTTTAGTCTGGTCTAGTCTGTGCCTGGATGGTTTTTAGTCTGGTCTAGTCTGTGCCTGGATGGTTTTTAGTCTGGTCTAGTCTGTGCCTGGATGGTTTTTAGTCTGGTCTAGTCTGTGCCTGGATGGTTTTTAGTCTGGTCTAGTCTGTGCCTGGATGGTTTTTAGTCTGGTCTAGTCTGTGCCTGGATGGTTTTTAGTCTGGTCTAGTCTGTGCCTGGATGGTTTTTAGTCTGGTCTAGTCTGTGCCTGGGGGTTTTTAGTCTGGTCAAGTCAAGTCCGTGCCTGGATGGTTTTATTATGGTCTAGTCTGTGCCTGGGGGTTTTTAGTCTGGTCAAGTCAAGTCCGTGCCTGGATGGTTTTATTATGGTCTAGTCTGTGCCTGGGGGTTTTTATTCTGGTCTAGTCTGTGCCTGGAGGTTTTTATTCTGGTCTAGTCTGTGCACTGAAGTTTTTATTCTGGTCTAGTCTGTGCCCTGAGGTTTTTATTCTGGTCCAGTCTGTGCCAGGACATATTTTGTCTAGGCTAGTCTGTGCCTGTAGGTTTCTAGACATATCTAGTCTGTGCCTGGAGGTTTTTAGTCTCGTCTAGTCTGTGCGTGGAGGTTTTTAGTCATATCTAGTCTGTGCCTGGAGGTTTTTAGTCTAGTCAAGTTAAGTCTGTGCCTGAAGGTTTTTATTCTGGTCTTGTCTGTGCCTGGAGGTTTTTATTCTGGTCTACTCTGTGCCTGGAGGTCTTTATTCTGGTCCAGAAGGTGCCAGGAGATATTTTGTCTTGGCTAGTCTGTGCCTGTCGGTTTTTAGACACGTCTAGTCTGTGCGTGGAGGTTTTTAGTCATATCTAGTCTGTGCGTGGAGGTTTTGAGTCTAGGCAAGTCTACTCTGTGTCTGGAGGATTTTAGTCTCGTCTAGTCTGTGCCTGGAGGTTTTTAGTCGCATCTAGTCTGTGCCTGGAGGTTTCTAGTCTCGTCTAGTCTGTGCCTGGAGGTTTCTAGTCTCGTCTAGTCTGTGCCTGGAGGTTTCTAGTCTCGTCTAGTCTGTGCCTGGGGGTTATTAGACTCGTCTAGTCTGTGCCTGGGGGTTATTAGACTCGTCTAGTCTGTGCCTGGGGGTTATTAGACTCGTCTAGTCTGTGCCTGAAGGTTATTAGACTCGTCTAGTCTGTGCCTGGAGGTTTTTAGTCTCATCTAGTCTGTGCCTGGACGTCTTTACTCTGGTCCAGTCTGTGCCTGGATATTTTGTCGAGGCTAGGCTGTGCCTGTGGGTTTTTAGACACGTCTACTCTGTGCCTAGAGGTTTTTAGTCTCGTCTAGTCTTTGCCTTGATAATTTTATTCATATCTTGTCTGTGCCTCGGGGTTTTTACTGTCATCTTGTCTGTGCCTGGAGTTTCTTAGTCTAGTCTAGTGTAGTCTGTGCCCGGAGGTTTTTATTCTGGTCTAGTTTGTGCCTGGAGGACTTTATTCTGGTTCAGTCTGTGCCAGCGGATATTTTTCTAGTCTAGTCTGTGCCTGTAGGTTTCTAGACACATCTAGTCTGTGCCTGTAGGTTTTTATTCTCGTCTAGTTTGTGCCTGGAGGTTTATAGTCTCATCTAGTCTGTGCGTGGAGGTTTTTAGTCATATCTAGTCTGTGCCTGCAGGTTTTTAGTCTAGTCAAGTTAAGTCTGTGCCTGGAGGGTTTTATTCTGGTCAAGTCTGTGCCTGGAGGTTTTTATTCTGGTCTAGTCTGTGCCTGGAGGTTTTTATTCTGGTCTAGTCTGTGCACTGAAGTTTTTATTCTGGTCTAGTCTGTGCCTTTAGGTCTTTATTCTGGTCCATTCTGTGCCAGGACATATTTTGTCTAGGCTAGTCTGTTCCTGTAGGTTTCTAGACACATCTAGTCTGTGCTTGGAGGATTTTAGTCTCGTCTAGTCTGTGCCTGGAGGTTTTCAGTCTAGTCAAGTCAAGTCTGTGCCTGGAGGGTTTTATTCTGGTCTAGTCTGTGCCTAGAGGTTTTTATTCTGGTGTAGTCTGTGCCTGGAGGTCTTTATTCTGATCCAGTCTGTGCCAGGAAATATTTTGTCTTGGCTAGTCTGTGCCTGTCGGTTTTTAGACACGTCTAGTCTGTGCCTGGAGGTTTTTATTCTTATCTAGTCTGTGCCTGTTGGTTCTTAGTCTCATCTAGTCTGTGCCTGGAGGTTTTTATTCTTGTCTAGTCTGTGCCTGGAGGTTTTTATTGTGGTCTAGTCTGTTCCTGGAGGTTTTTATTCTGGTCTAGTCTGTGCACTGAAGTTTTTATTCTGGTCTAGTCTGTGCCTTTAGGTCTTTATTCTGGTCCATTCTGTGCCAGGACATATTTTGTCTAGGCTAGTCTGTTCCTGTAGGTTTCTAGACACATCTAGTCTGTGCCTGGAGGATTTTAGTCTCGTCTAGTCTGTGCCTGGAGGTTTTCAGTCTAGTCAAGTCTAGTCTGTGCCTGGAGGGTTTTATTCTGGTCTAGTCTGTGACTGTAGGTTTTTATTCTGGTCTAGTCTGTGCCTGGAGTATTCTATTCTTATATAGTCTGTGCCTGGGGGATTTTGATCTCATCTAGTCTGTGCCTGGAGGTTTTTAGTCTCATCTAGTCTGTGCCTGGAGGTTTTTAGTCTAGTCTAGAGTAGTGTGTGCATGGAGGTTTTCATTCTGTTCTCGTCTTTTCCTGGAGGTATTTATTCTGGTCCAGTCTGTGCCAGGAGATATTTTGTCTAGGCTAGTCTGTGCCTGTAGCTTTCTAGAAACATCTGGTCTGTGCCTGGAGGATTTTAGTCTCGTCTAGTCAGTGCCTGTAAGTTTATAGTCTCATCTAGTCTGTGCCTGGAGGTTTTTAGTCTAGTCAAGTCAAGTCTGTGCCTGGAGGGTTTTATTCTTTTCTAGTCTGTGCTTGTAGGTCTTTATTCTGGTCCAGTCTGTGCCAGGAGATATTTTGTCTTGGCTAGCCTGTGCCTGGAGGTTTTTAGTCTCATCTAGTCTGTGCCTGGAGGTTTTTAGTCTTGTCTAGTCTGTGCCTGGGGGTTCTTAGTCTCATCTAGTCTGTGCCTGGAGGTTTTTAGTCTCGTCTAGTCTGTGCCTGGATGGTTTCTAGTCTCGTCTAGTCTGTGCCTGGGGGTTATTAGACTCGTCTAGTCTGTGCCTGAAGGTTATTAGACTCATCTAGTCTGTGCCTGGAGGTTTTTAGACTCGTCTAGTCTGTGCCTGGAGGTTTTTAGTCTCATCTAGTCTGTGCCTGGACGTCTTTACTCTGGTCCAGTCTGTGCCTGGATATTTTGTCGAGGCTAGGCTGTGCCTGTGGGTTTTTAGACACGTCTACTCTGTGCCTGGAGGTTTTTAGTCTCGTCTAGTCTTTGCCTTGATAATTTTATTCATATCTTGTCTGTGCCTCGGGGTTTTTACTGTCATCTTGTCTGTGCCTGGAGTTTCTTAGTCTAGTCTAGTGTAGTCTGTGCCCTGAGGTTTTTATTCTTTTCTAGTTTGTACCTGGAGGACTTTATTCTGGTTCAGTCTGTGCCAGCGGATATTTTTCTAGTCTAGTCTGTGCCTGTAGGTTTCTAGACACATCCAGTCTGTGCCTGTAGGTTTTTATTCTTTTCTAGTTTGTGCCTGGAGGTTTATAGTCTCATCTAGTCTGTGCGTGGAGGTTTTTAGTCATATCTAGTCTGTGCCTGGAGGTTTTTAGTCTAGTCAAGTTAAGTCTGTGCCTGGAGGGTTTTATTCTGGTCAAGTCTGTGCCTGGAGGTTTTTATTCTGGTCTAGTCTGTGCCTGGAGGTTTTTATTCTGGTCTAGTCTGTGCACTGAAGTTTTTATTCTGGTCTAGTCTGTGCCTTTAGGTCTTTATTCTGGTCCATTCTGTGCCAGGACATATTTTGTCTAGGCTAGTCTGTTCCTGTAGGTTTCTAGACACATCTAGTCTGTGCCTGGAGGATTTTAGTCTCGTCTAGTCTGTGCCTGGAGGTTTTCAGTCTAGTCAAGTCAAGTCTGTGCCTGGAGGGTTTTATTCTGGTCTAGTCTGTGCCTAGAGGTTTTTATTCTGGTGTAGTCTGTGCCTGGAGGTCTTTATTCTGATCCAGTCTGTTCCAGGAAATATTTTGTCTTGGCTAGTCTGTGCCTGTCGGTTTTTAGACACGTCTAGTCTGTGCCTGGAGGTTTTTATTCTTGTCTAGTCTGTGCCTGGAGGTTTTTATTGTGGTCTAGTCTGTTCCTGGAGGTTTTTATTCTGGTCTAGTCTGTGCACTGAAGTTTTTATTCTGGTCTAGTCTGTGCCTTTAGGTCTTTATTCTGGTCCATTCTGTGCCAGGACATATTTTGTCTAGGCTAGTCTGTTCCTGTAGGTTTCTAGACACATCTAGTCTGTGCCTGGAGGATTTTAGTCTCATCTAGTCTGTGCCTGGAGGTTTTTAGTCTTGTCTAGTCTGTGCCTGGGGGTTCTTAGTCTCATCTAGTCTGTGCCTGGAGGTTTTTAGTCTCGTCTAGTCTGTGCCTGGATGGTTTCTAGTCTCGTCTAGTCTGTGCCTGGGGGTTATTAGACTCGTCTAGTCTGTGCCTGAAGGTTATTAGACTCATCTAGTCTGTGCCTGGAGGTTTTTAGACTCGTCTAGTCTGTGCCTGGAGGTTTTTAGTCTCATCTAGTCTGTGCCTGGACGTCTTTACTCTGGTCCAGTCTGTGCCTGGATATTTTGTCGAGGCTAGGCTGTGCCTGTGGGTTTTTAGACACGTCTACTCTGTGCCTGGAGGTTTTTAGTCTCGTCTAGTCTTTGCCTTGATAATTTTATTCATATCTTGTCTGTGCCTCGGGGTTTTTACTGTCATCTTGTCTGTGCCTGGAGTTTCTTAGTCTAGTCTAGTGTAGTCTGTGCCCTGAGGTTTTTATTCTTTTCTAGTTTGTACCTGGAGGACTTTATTCTGGTTCAGTCTGTGCCAGCGGATATTTTTCTAGTCTAGTCTGTGCCTGTAGGTTTCTAGACACATCCAGTCTGTGCCTGTAGGTTTTTATTCTTTTCTAGTTTGTGCCTGGAGGTTTATAGTCTCATCTAGTCTGTGCGTGGAGGTTTTTAGTCATATCTAGTCTGTGCCTGGAGGTTTTTAGTCTAGTCAAGTTAAGTCTGTGCCTGGAGGGTTTTATTCTGGTCAAGTCTGTGCCTGGAGGTTTTTATTCTGGTCTAGTCTGTGCCTGGAGGTTTTTATTCTGGTCTAGTCTGTGCACTGAAGTTTTTATTCTGGTCTAGTCTGTGCCTTTAGGTCTTTATTCTGGTCCATTCTGTGCCAGGACATATTTTGTCTAGGCTAGTCTGTTCCTGTAGGTTTCTAGACACATCTAGTCTGTGCCTGGAGGATTTTAGTCTCGTCTAGTCTGTGCCTGGAGGTTTTCAGTCTAGTCAAGTCAAGTCTGTGCCTGGAGGGTTTTATTCTGGTCTAGTCTGTGCCTAGAGGTTTTTATTCTGGTGTAGTCTGTGCCTGGAGGTCTTTATTCTGATCCAGTCTGTTCCAGGAAATATTTTGTCTTGGCTAGTCTGTGCCTGTCGGTTTTTAGACACGTCTAGTCTGTGCCTGGAGGTTTTTATTCTTGTCTAGTCTGTGCCTGGAGGTTTTTATTGTGGTCTAGTCTGTTCCTGGAGGTTTTTATTCTGGTCTAGTCTGTGCACTGAAGTTTTTATTCTGGTCTAGTCTGTGCCTTTAGGTCTTTATTCTGGTCCATTCTGTGCCAGGACATATTTTGTCTAGGCTAGTCTGTTCCTGTAGGTTTCTAGACACATCTAGTCTGTGCCTGGAGGATTTTAGTCTCGTCTAGTCAGTGCCTGTAAGTTTATAGTCTCATCTAGTCTGTGCCTGGAGGTTTTTAGTCTAGTCAAGTCAAGTCTGTGCCTGGAGGGTTTTATTCTTTTCTAGTCTGTGCTTGTAGGTCTTTATTCTGGTCCAGTCTGTGCCAGGAGATATTTTGTCTTGGCTAGCCTGTGCCTGGAGGTTTTTAGTCTCATCTAGTCTGTGCCTGGAGGTTTTTAGTCTTGTCTAGTCTGTGCCTGGGGGTTCTTAGTCTCATCTAGTCTGTGCCTGGAGGTTTTTAGTCTCGTCTAGTCTGTGCCTGGATGGTTTCTAGTCTCGTCTAGTCTGTGCCTGGGGGTTATTAGACTCGTCTAGTCTGTGCCTGAAGGTTATTAGACTCATCTAGTCTGTGCCTGGAGGTTTTTAGACTCGTCTAGTCTGTGCCTGGAGGTTTTTAGTCTCATCTAGTCTGTGCCTGGACGTCTTTACTCTGGTCCAGTCTGTGCCTGGATATTTTGTCGAGGCTAGGCTGTGCCTGTGGGTTTTTAGACACGTCTACTCTGTGCCTGGAGGTTTTTAGTCTCGTCTAGTCTTTGCCTTGATAATTTTATTCATATCTTGTCTGTGCCTCGGGGTTTTTACTGTCATCTTGTCTGTGCCTGGAGTTTCTTAGTCTAGTCTAGTGTAGTCTGTGCCCTGAGGTTTTTATTCTTTTCTAGTTTGTACCTGGAGGACTTTATTCTGGTTCAGTCTGTGCCAGCGGATATTTTTCTAGTCTAGTCTGTGCCTGTAGGTTTCTAGACACATCCAGTCTGTGCCTGTAGGTTTTTATTCTTTTCTAGTTTGTGCCTGGAGGTTTATAGTCTCATCTAGTCTGTGCGTGGAGGTTTTTAGTCATATCTAGTCTGTGCCTGGAGGTTTTTAGTCTAGTCAAGTTAAGTCTGTGCCTGGAGGGTTTTATTCTGGTCAAGTCTGTGCCTGGAGGTTTTTATTCTGGTCTAGTCTGTGCCTGGAGGTTTTTATTCTGGTCTAGTCTGTGCACTGAAGTTTTTATTCTGGTCTAGTCTGTGCCTTTAGGTCTTTATTCTGGTCCATTCTGTGCCAGGACATATTTTGTCTAGGCTAGTCTGTTCCTGTAGGTTTCTAGACACATCTAGTCTGTGCCTGGAGGATTTTAGTCTCGTCTAGTCTGTGCCTGGAGGTTTTCAGTCTAGTCAAGTCAAGTCTGTGCCTGGAGGGTTTTATTCTGGTCTAGTCTGTGCCTAGAGGTTTTTATTCTGGTGTAGTCTGTGCCTGGAGGTCTTTATTCTGATCCAGTCTGTTCCAGGAAATATTTTGTCTTGGCTAGTCTGTGCCTGTCGGTTTTTAGACACGTCTAGTCTGTGCCTGGAGGTTTTTATTCTTGTCTAGTCTGTGCCTGGAGGTTTTTATTGTGGTCTAGTCTGTTCCTGGAGGTTTTTATTCTGGTCTAGTCTGTGCACTGAAGTTTTTATTCTGGTCTAGTCTGTGCCTTTAGGTCTTTATTCTGGTCCATTCTGTGCCAGGACATATTTTGTCTAGGCTAGTCTGTTCCTGTAGGTTTCTAGACACATCTAGTCTGTGCCTGGAGGATTTTAGTCTCATCTAGTCTGTGCCTGGAGGTTTTTAGTCTAGTCTAGAGTAGTGTGTGCATGGAGGTTTTTATTCTGTTCTGGTCTTTTCCTGGAGGTATTTATTCTGGTCCAGTCTGTGCCAGGAGATATTTTGTCTAGGCTAGTCTGTGCCTGTAGCTTTCTAGAAACATCTAGTCTGTGCCTGGACGATTTTAGTCTCGTCTAGTCAGTGCCTGTAAGTTTATAGTCTCATCTAGTCTGTGCCTGGAGGTTTTTAGTCTAGTCAAGTCAAGTCTGTGCCTGGAGGGTTTTATTCTTTTCTAGTCTGTGCCTAGAGGTTTTTATTCTGGTCTAGTCCGTGCCTGGATGTTTTTATTCTGGTCTAGTCTGTGCTTGTAGGTCTTTATTCTGGTCCAGTCTGTGCCAGGAGATATTTTGTCTTGGCTAGTCTGTGCCTGGGGGTTCTTAGTCGCATCTAGTCTGTGCCTGGAGGTTTTTAGTCTAGTCAAGTGTAGTGTGTGCCTGGAGGTTTTTATTCTGGTCTAGTCTGTGCCTGGAGGTTTTTAGTCTCGTCTAGTCTGTGCCTGGACGATTTTAGTCTCGTCTAGTCAGTGCCTGTAAGTTTATAGTCTCATCTAGTCTGTGCCTGGAGGTTTTTAGTCTAGTCAAGTCAAGTCTGTGTTTGGAGGGTTTTATTCTGGTGTAGTCTGTGTCCTGAGGTTTGTATTCTTTTCTAGTCTGTGCCTGGAGGTCTTTATTCTGGTCCAGTCTGTGCCAGGAGATATTTTGTCTAGGCTAGTCTGTGCCTGTAGCTTTCTAGAAACATCTAGTCTGTGCCTGGAGGATTTTAGTCTCGTCTAGTCTGTGCCTGGAAGTTTAAAATCTCATCTAGTCTGTGCCTGGAGGATTTTAGTCTCATCTAGTCTGTGCCTGGAGTTTTTTAGTCTAGTCAAGTCAAGTCTGTGCCTGGAGTTTTTTATTCTCGTCTAGTTTGTGCCAGGAAGGTTTTTATTCTTGTCTAGTCTGTGCCTGGAGGTTTTTATTCTGGTCTAGTCCGTGCCTGGAGGTCTTTATTCTCGTCCAAAATGTGCCAGGAGACATTTTGTCTTGGCTAGTCTGTGCCTGTCGGTTTTTAGACACGTCTAGTCTGTGCCTGGAGGTTTTTAGTCTTGTTTAGTCTGTGCCTGGGGGTTCTTAGTCTCATCTAGTCTGTACCTGGAGGTTTTTAGTATCATCTAGTATGTGCCTGGACGTTTTTAGTCTAGTCAAGTCTAGTCTGTGCCTGGAGGTTTTTATTCTGGTCTAGTCTGTGCCTGGATGTTTTTATTCTGGTCTACTCTGTGCCTGGAGGTCTTTATTCTGGTCCAGAAGGTGCCATTAGGTATTTTGTCTTGGCTAGTCTGTGCCTGAAGGTTTTTAGACACGTGTAGTCTGTTCCTGGAGGGTTTTAGTCTCATCTAGTCTGTGCCTGGAGGGTTTTAGTCTCGTCTAGTCTGTGCCTGGAGGGTTTTAGTCTCGTCTAGTCTGTGCCTGGAGGGTTTTAGTCTCGTCTAGCCTGTGCCTGGAGGTTTTTAGTCTCGTCTAGCCTGTGCCTGGAGGTTTTTAGTCTCGTCTAGCCTGTGCCTGGAGGTTTTTAGTCTCGTCTAGCCTGTGCCTGGAGGTTTTTAGTCTCGTCTAGCCTGTGCCTGGAGGTTTTTAGTCTCGTCTAGCCTGTGCCTGGAGGTTTTTAGTCTCGTCTAGCCTGTGCCTGGAGGTTTTTAGTCTCGTCTAGCCTGTGCCTGGAGGTTTTTAGTCTCGTCTAGCCTGTGCCTGGAGGTTTTTAGTCTCGTCTAGCCTGTGCCTGGAGGTTTTTAGTCTCGTCTAGTCTGTGCCTGGAGGTTTTTAGTCTCGTCTAGCCTGTGCCTGGGGGTTTTTAGTCTCGTCTAGCCTGTGCCTGGGGGTTCTTAGTCTCGTCTAGCCTGTGCCTGGAGGTTTTTAGTCTCGTCTAGTCTGTGCCTGGGGGTTCTTAGTCTCGTCTAGTCTGTGCCTGGGGGTTCTTAGTCTCATCTAGTCTGTGCCTGGATTTTTTTAGTCTAGTCAAGTGTAGTGTGTGCCTGGAGGTTTTTATTCTGGTCTAGTCTGTGCCTGGAGGTCTGTATTCTGGTCCAGTCTGTGCGAGGAGATATTTTGTCTAGGCTAGTCTGTGCCTCTAGGGTTCTACACAAGTCTAGTCTGTGCCTGGAGGTTTTTAGTCTCATCTAGTCTGTGCCTGGAGGTTTTTAGTCTCATCTAGTCTGTGCCTGGTGGTTTATAGTCTCATCCAGTCTGTGCCTGGAGCTTTTTAGTCTCGTCTAGTCAAGTCTGTGCCTGGAGGTTTTTTTTCTGGTCTAGCCTGTGCCTGGAGGTTTTTAGTCTCGTCTAGCCTGTGCCTGGAGGTTTTTAGTCTCGTCTAGCCTGTGCCTGGAGGTTTTTAGTCTCGTCTAGCCTGTGCCTGGAGGTTTTTAGTCTCGTCTAGCCTGTGCCTGGAGGTTTTTAGTCTCGTCTAGCCTGTGCCTGGAGGTTTTTAGTCTCGTCTAGCCTGTGCCTGGAGGTTTTTAGTCTCGTCTAGCCTGTGCCTGGAGGTTTTTAGTCTCGTCTAGCCTGTGCCTGGAGGTTTTTAGTCTCGTCTAGCCTGTGCCTGGAGGTTTTTAGTCTCGTCTAGCCTGTGCCTGGAGGTTTTTAGTCTCGTCTAGCCTGTGCCTGGAGGTTTTTAGTCTCGTCTAGCCTGTGCCTGGAGGTTTTTAGTCTCGTCTAGCCTGTGTCTGGAGGTTTTTAGTCTCGTCTAGTCAAGTGTGTGTCTGGAGGTTTTTAGTCTCGTCTAGTCAAGTGTGTGTCTGGAGGTTTTTAGTCTCGTCTAGTCAAGTGTGTGTCTGGAGGTTTTTAGTCTCGTCTAGTCAAGTGTGTGTCTGGAGGTTTTTAGTCTAGTCAAGTCAAGTATGTGCCTGGAGGGTTTTATTCTTTTCTAGTCTGTGCCTAGAGGTTTTTATTCTGGTCTAGTCTGTGCCTCGAGGTTTTTATTCTGGTCTAGACTGTGCCTGGAGGATTTTATTCTAATCTGGTCTGTGCCTGGGGGTTTTTAGTCTTATCTTGTCTGTGCCTGGAGGTTTTTAGTCTCGTCTAGTCTGTGCGTGGAGGTTTTTAGTCTGGTCAAGTCAAGTCTGTGCCTGGAGGTTTTTATTCTGTTCTAGTTTGTGCCTGGAGGTTTTTATTCTGGTCCGGAATGTGCCAGGAGATATTTTGTCTTGGCTAGTCTGTGCCTGTAGGTTTTTAGACATGTCTAGTCTGTGCCTGGAGGTTTTGAGTCTCATCTAGTCTGTGCCTGGAGGTTTTTATTCTAGTCTAGTCAAGTGTGTGCCTGGAGGTTTTTATGCTGGACTAGTTTGTGCCTGGAGGGTTTTTATTCTTTTCTAGTCTGTGCCTGGAGGTTTTTAGTCTCGTCTAGTCTGTGCCTGGAGGTTTTTAGTCTCGTCTAGTCTGTGCCTGGGGTTTCTTAGTCTCATCTAGTCTGTGCCTGGATTTTTTTAGTCTAGTCAAGTGTAGTGTGTGCCTGGAGTTTTTTATTCTGGTCTAGTCTGTGCCTGGAGGTCTGTATTCTGGTCCAGTCTGTGCAAGGAGATATTTTGTCTAGGCTTGTCTGTGCCTCTAGGGTTCTACACAAGTCTAGTCTGTGCCTGGAGGTTTTTAGTCTCATCTAGTCTGTGCCTGGTGGTTTATAGTCTGGTCTAGTCTGTGCCTGGATGGTTTTTAGTCTGGTCTAGTCTGTGCCTGGATGGTTTTTAGTCTGGTCTAGTCTGTGCCTGGATGGTTTTTAGTCTGGTCTAGTCTGTGCCTGGATGGTTTTTAGTCTGGTCTAGTCTGTGCCTGGATGGTTTTTAGTCTGGTCTAGTCTGTGCCTGGATGGTTTTTAGTCTGGTCTAGTCTGTGCCTGGATGGTTTTTAGTCTGGTCTAGTCTGTGCCTGGATGGTTTTTAGTCTGGTCTAGTCTGTGCCTGGATGGTTTTTAGTCTGGTCTAGTCTGTGCCTGGATGGTTTTTAGTCTGGTCTAGTCTGTGCCTGGATGGTTTTTAGTCTGGTCTAGTCTGTGCCTGGATGGTTTTTAGTCTGGTCTAGTCTGTGCCTGGATGGTTTTTAGTCTGGTCTAGTCTGTGCCTGGGGGTTTTTAGTCTGGTCAAGTCAAGTCCGTGCCTGGATGGTTTTATTATGGTCTAGTCTGTGCCTGGGGGTTTTTAGTCTGGTCAAGTCAAGTCCGTGCCTGGATGGTTTTATTATGGTCTAGTCTGTGCCTGGGGGTTTTTAGTCTGGTCAAGTCAAGTCCGTGCCTGGATGGTTTTATTATGGTCTAGTCTGTGCCTGGGGGTTTTTATTCTGGTCTAGTCTGTGCCCTGAGGTTTTTATTCTGGTCCAGTCTGTGCCAGGACATATTTTGTCTAGGCTAGTCTGTGCCTGTAGGTTTCTAGACATATCTAGTCTGTGCCTGGAGGTTTTTAGTCTCGTCTAGTCTGTGCGTGGAGGTTTTTAGTCATATCTAGTCTGTGCCTGGAGGTTTTTAGTCTAGTCAAGTTAAGTCTGTGCCTGAAGGTTTTTATTCTGGTCTTGTCTGTGCCTGGAGGTTTTTATTCTGGTCTACTCTGTGCCTGGAGGTCTTTATTCTGGTCCAGAAGGTGCCAGGAGATATTTTGTCTTGGCTAGTCTGTGCCTGTCGGTTTTTAGACACGTCTAGTCTGTGCGTGGAGGTTTTTAGTCATATCTAGTCTGTGCGTGGAGGTTTTGAGTCTAGGCAAGTCTACTCTGTGTCTGGAGGATTTTAGTCTCGTCTAGTCTGTGCCTGGAGGTTTTTAGTCGCATCTAGTCTGTGCCTGGAGGTTTCTAGTCTCGTCTAGTCTGTGCCTGGAGGTTTCTAGTCTCGTCTAGTCTGTGCCTGGAGGTTTCTAGTCTCGTCTAGTCTGTGCCTGGGGGTTATTAGACTCGTCTAGTCTGTGCCTGGGGGTTATTAGACTCGTCTAGTCTGTGCCTGGGGGTTATTAGACTCGTCTAGTCTGTGCCTGAAGGTTATTAGACTCGTCTAGTCTGTGCCTGGAGGTTTTTAGTCTCATCTAGTCTGTGCCTGGACGTCTTTACTCTGGTCCAGTCTGTGCCTGGATATTTTGTCGAGGCTAGGCTGTGCCTGTGGGTTTTTAGACACGTCTACTCTGTGCCTAGAGGTTTTTAGTCTCGTCTAGTCTTTGCCTTGATAATTTTATTCATATCTTGTCTGTGCCTCGGGGTTTTTACTGTCATCTTGTCTGTGCCTGGAGTTTCTTAGTCTAGTCTAGTGTAGTCTGTGCCCGGAGGTTTTTATTCTGGTCTAGTTTGTGCCTGGAGGACTTTATTCTGGTTCAGTCTGTGCCAGCGGATATTTTTCTAGTCTAGTCTGTGCCTGTAGGTTTCTAGACACATCTAGTCTGTGCCTGTAGGTTTTTATTCTCGTCTAGTTTGTGCCTGGAGGTTTATAGTCTCATCTAGTCTGTGCGTGGAGGTTTTTAGTCATATCTAGTCTGTGCCTGCAGGTTTTTAGTCTAGTCAAGTTAAGTCTGTGCCTGGAGGGTTTTATTCTGGTCAAGTCTGTGCCTGGAGGTTTTTATTCTGGTCTAGTCTGTGCCTGGAGGTTTTTATTCTGGTCTAGTCTGTGCACTGAAGTTTTTATTCTGGTCTAGTCTGTGCCTTTAGGTCTTTATTCTGGTCCATTCTGTGCCAGGACATATTTTGTCTAGGCTAGTCTGTTCCTGTAGGTTTCTAGACACATCTAGTCTGTGCTTGGAGGATTTTAGTCTCGTCTAGTCTGTGCCTGGAGGTTTTCAGTCTAGTCAAGTCAAGTCTGTGCCTGGAGGGTTTTATTCTGGTCTAGTCTGTGCCTAGAGGTTTTTATTCTGGTGTAGTCTGTGCCTGGAGGTCTTTATTCTGATCCAGTCTGTGCCAGGAAATATTTTGTCTTGGCTAGTCTGTGCCTGTCGGTTTTTAGACACGTCTAGTCTGTGCCTGGAGGTTTTTATTCTTATCTAGTCTGTGCCTGTTGGTTCTTAGTCTCATCTAGTCTGTGCCTGGAGGTTTTTATTCTTGTCTAGTCTGTGCCTGGAGGTTTTTATTGTGGTCTAGTCTGTTCCTGGAGGTTTTTATTCTGGTCTAGTCTGTGCACTGAAGTTTTTATTCTGGTCTAGTCTGTGCCTTTAGGTCTTTATTCTGGTCCATTCTGTGCCAGGACATATTTTGTCTAGGCTAGTCTGTTCCTGTAGGTTTCTAGACACATCTAGTCTGTGCCTGGAGGATTTTAGTCTCGTCTAGTCTGTGCCTGGAGGTTTTCAGTCTAGTCAAGTCTAGTCTGTGCCTGGAGGGTTTTATTCTGGTCTAGTCTGTGACTGTAGGTTTTTATTCTGGTCTAGTCTGTGCCTGGAGTATTCTATTCTTATATAGTCTGTGCCTGGGGGATTTTGATCTCATCTAGTCTGTGCCTGGAGGTTTTTAGTCTCATCTAGTCTGTGCCTGGAGGTTTTTAGTCTAGTCTAGAGTAGTGTGTGCATGGAGGTTTTCATTCTGTTCTCGTCTTTTCCTGGAGGTATTTATTCTGGTCCAGTCTGTGCCAGGAGATATTTTGTCTAGGCTAGTCTGTGCCTGTAGCTTTCTAGAAACATCTGGTCTGTGCCTGGAGGATTTTAGTCTCGTCTAGTCAGTGCCTGTAAGTTTATAGTCTCATCTAGTCTGTGCCTGGAGGTTTTTAGTCTAGTCAAGTCAAGTCTGTGCCTGGAGGGTTTTATTCTTTTCTAGTCTGTGCTTGTAGGTCTTTATTCTGGTCCAGTCTGTGCCAGGAGATATTTTGTCTTGGCTAGCCTGTGCCTGGAGGTTTTTAGTCTCATCTAGTCTGTGCCTGGAGGTTTTTAGTCTTGTCTAGTCTGTGCCTGGGGGTTCTTAGTCTCATCTAGTCTGTGCCTGGAGGTTTTTAGTCTCGTCTAGTCTGTGCCTGGATGGTTTCTAGTCTCGTCTAGTCTGTGCCTGGGGGTTATTAGACTCGTCTAGTCTGTGCCTGAAGGTTATTAGACTCATCTAGTCTGTGCCTGGAGGTTTTTAGACTCGTCTAGTCTGTGCCTGGAGGTTTTTAGTCTCATCTAGTCTGTGCCTGGACGTCTTTACTCTGGTCCAGTCTGTGCCTGGATATTTTGTCGAGGCTAGGCTGTGCCTGTGGGTTTTTAGACACGTCTACTCTGTGCCTGGAGGTTTTTAGTCTCGTCTAGTCTTTGCCTTGATAATTTTATTCATATCTTGTCTGTGCCTCGGGGTTTTTACTGTCATCTTGTCTGTGCCTGGAGTTTCTTAGTCTAGTCTAGTGTAGTCTGTGCCCTGAGGTTTTTATTCTTTTCTAGTTTGTACCTGGAGGACTTTATTCTGGTTCAGTCTGTGCCAGCGGATATTTTTCTAGTCTAGTCTGTGCCTGTAGGTTTCTAGACACATCCAGTCTGTGCCTGTAGGTTTTTATTCTTTTCTAGTTTGTGCCTGGAGGTTTATAGTCTCATCTAGTCTGTGCGTGGAGGTTTTTAGTCATATCTAGTCTGTGCCTGGAGGTTTTTAGTCTAGTCAAGTTAAGTCTGTGCCTGGAGGGTTTTATTCTGGTCAAGTCTGTGCCTGGAGGTTTTTATTCTGGTCTAGTCTGTGCCTGGAGGTTTTTATTCTGGTCTAGTCTGTGCACTGAAGTTTTTATTCTGGTCTAGTCTGTGCCTTTAGGTCTTTATTCTGGTCCATTCTGTGCCAGGACATATTTTGTCTAGGCTAGTCTGTTCCTGTAGGTTTCTAGACACATCTAGTCTGTGCCTGGAGGATTTTAGTCTCGTCTAGTCTGTGCCTGGAGGTTTTCAGTCTAGTCAAGTCAAGTCTGTGCCTGGAGGGTTTTATTCTGGTCTAGTCTGTGCCTAGAGGTTTTTATTCTGGTGTAGTCTGTGCCTGGAGGTCTTTATTCTGATCCAGTCTGTTCCAGGAAATATTTTGTCTTGGCTAGTCTGTGCCTGTCGGTTTTTAGACACGTCTAGTCTGTGCCTGGAGGTTTTTATTCTTGTCTAGTCTGTGCCTGGAGGTTTTTATTGTGGTCTAGTCTGTTCCTGGAGGTTTTTATTCTGGTCTAGTCTGTGCACTGAAGTTTTTATTCTGGTCTAGTCTGTGCCTTTAGGTCTTTATTCTGGTCCATTCTGTGCCAGGACATATTTTGTCTAGGCTAGTCTGTTCCTGTAGGTTTCTAGACACATCTAGTCTGTGCCTGGAGGATTTTAGTCTCGTCTAGTCTGTGCCTGGAGGTTTTCAGTCTAGTCAAGTCTAGTCTGTGCCTGGAGGGTTTTATTCTGGTCTAGTCTGTGACTGTAGGTTTTTATTCTGGTCTAGTCTGTGCCTGGAGTATTCTATTCTTATATAGTCTGTGCCTGGGGGATTTTGATCTCATCTAGTCTGTGCCTGGAGGTTTTTAGTCTCATCTAGTCTGTGCCTGGAGGTTTTTAGTCTAGTCTAGAGTAGTGTGTGCATGGAGGTTTTTATTCTGTTCTGGTCTTTTCCTGGAGGTATTTATTCTGGTCCAGTCTGTGCCAGGAGATATTTTGTCTAGGCTAGTCTGTGCCTGTAGCTTTCTAGAAACATCTAGTCTGTGCCTGGACGATTTTAGTCTCGTCTAGTCAGTGCCTGTAAGTTTATAGTCTCATCTAGTCTGTGCCTGGAGGTTTTTAGTCTAGTCAAGTCAAGTCTGTGCCTGGAGGGTTTTATTCTTTTCTAGTCTGTGCCTAGAGGTTTTTATTCTGGTCTAGTCCGTGCCTGGATGTTTTTATTCTGGTCTAGTCTGTGCTTGTAGGTCTTTATTCTGGTCCAGTCTGTGCCAGGAGATATTTTGTCTTGGCTAGTCTGTGCCTGGGGGTTCTTAGTCGCATCTAGTCTGTGCCTGGAGGTTTTTAGTCTAGTCAAGTGTAGTGTGTGCCTGGAGGTTTTTATTCTGGTCTAGTCTGTGCCTGGAGGTTTTTAGTCTCGTCTAGTCTGTGCCTGGACGATTTTAGTCTCGTCTAGTCAGTGCCTGTAAGTTTATAGTCTCATCTAGTCTGTGCCTGGAGGTTTTTAGTCTAGTCAAGTCAAGTCTGTGTTTGGAGGGTTTTATTCTGGTGTAGTCTGTGTCCTGAGGTTTGTATTCTTTTCTAGTCTGTGCCTGGAGGTCTTTATTCTGGTCCAGTCTGTGCCAGGAGATATTTTGTCTAGGCTAGTCTGTGCCTGTAGCTTTCTAGAAACATCTAGTCTGTGCCTGGAGGATTTTAGTCTCGTCTAGTCTGTGCCTGGAAGTTTAAAATCTCATCTAGTCTGTGCCTGGAGGATTTTAGTCTCATCTAGTCTGTGCCTGGAGTTTTTTAGTCTAGTCAAGTCAAGTCTGTGCCTGGAGTTTTTTATTCTCGTCTAGTTTGTGCCAGGAAGGTTTTTATTCTTGTCTAGTCTGTGCCTGGAGGTTTTTATTCTGGTCTAGTCCGTGCCTGGAGGTCTTTATTCTCGTCCAAAATGTGCCAGGAGACATTTTGTCTTGGCTAGTCTGTGCCTGTCGGTTTTTAGACACGTCTAGTCTGTGCCTGGAGGTTTTTAGTCTTGTTTAGTCTGTGCCTGGGGGTTCTTAGTCTCATCTAGTCTGTACCTGGAGGTTTTTAGTATCATCTAGTATGTGCCTGGACGTTTTTAGTCTAGTCAAGTCTAGTCTGTGCCTGGAGGTTTTTATTCTGGTCTAGTCTGTGCCTGGATGTTTTTATTCTGGTCTACTCTGTGCCTGGAGGTCTTTATTCTGGTCCAGAAGGTGCCATTAGGTATTTTGTCTTGGCTAGTCTGTGCCTGAAGGTTTTTAGACACGTGTAGTCTGTTCCTGGAGGGTTTTAGTCTCATCTAGTCTGTGCCTGGAGGGTTTTAGTCTCGTCTAGTCTGTGCCTGGAGGGTTTTAGTCTCGTCTAGTCTGTGCCTGGAGGTTTCTAGTCTCGTCTAGTCTGTGCCTGAAGGATATTAGACTCGTCTAGTCTGTGCCTGGAGGTTTTTAGACTCATCTAGTCTGTGCCTGGAGGTTTTTAGACTCGTCTAGTCTGTGCCTGGAGGTTTTTAGTCTCATCTAGTCTGTGCCTGGACGTCTTTACTCTGGTCCAGTCTGTGCCTGGATATTTTGTCGAGGCTATGCTGTGCCTGTGGGTTTTTTAGACACGTCTACTCTGTGCCTAGAGGTTTTTAGTCTCGTCTAATCTTTGCCTTGATAATTTTATTCATATCTTGTCTGTGCCTCGGGGTTTTTACTGTCATCTTGTCTGTGCCTGGAGTTTCTTAGTCTAGTCTAGTGTAGTCTGTGCCCTGAGGTTTTTATTCTGGTCTAGTTTGTGCCTGGATTACTTTATTCTGGTTCAGTCTGTGCCAGGGGATATTTTTCTAGTCTAGTCTGTGCCTGTAGGTTTCTAGACACATCTAGTCTGTGCCTGTAGGTTTTTATTCTCTTCTAGTTTGTGCCTGGAGGTTTATAGTCTCATCTAGTCTGTGCGTGGAGGTTTTTAGTCATATCTAGTCTGTGCCTGGAGGTTTTTAGTCTAGTCAAGTTAAGTCTGTGCCTGAAGGATTTTATTCTGGTCAAGTCTGTGCCTGGAGGTTTTTATTCTGGTCTAGTCTGTGCCTGGAGGTTTTTATTCTGGTCTAGTCTGTGCACTGAAGTTTTTATTCTGGTCTAGTCTGTGCCTTTAGGTCTTTATTCTGGTCCATTCTGTGCCAGGACATATTTTGTCTAGGCTAGTCTGTTCCTGTAGGTTTCTAGACACATCTAGTCTGTGCTTGGAGGATTTTAGTCTCGTCTAGTCTGTGCCTGGAGGTTTTCAGTCTAGTCAAGTCAAGTCTGTGCCTGGAGGGTTTTATTCTGGTCTAGTCTGTGCCTAGAGGTTTTTATTCTGGTCTAGTCTGTGCCTGGAGGTTTTTATTCTGGTCTAGACTGTGTCTTTAGGATTTGATTCTAATCTAGTCTGTGCCTGGGGGTTTTTAGTCGCATCTTGTCTGTGAATGGAGGTTTTTAGTCTAGTCAAGTCTAGTCTGTGCCTGGAGGGTTTTATTCTGGTCTAGTCTGTGCCTGGAGGTTTTTATTCTGGTCTAGTCTGTGCCTGGAGTATTTTATTCTTATATAGTCTGTGCCTGGGGGATTTTAAACTCATCTAGTCTGTGCCTGGAGGTTTTTAGTCTCATCTAGTCTGTGCCTGGAGGTTTTTAGTCTCATCTAGTCTGTGCCTGGAGGTTTTTAGTCTCATCTAGTCTGTGCCTGGAGGTTTTTAGTCTAGTCTAGTGTATTGTGTGCCTGGATTTTTTATTCTGTTCTGGTCTTTTTCTGGATTTATTTTTTCTGGTGTAGTCTGTGCCTGGAGGTCTTTATTCTGGTCCAGTCTGTGCCAGGAGATATTTTGTCTATTCTAGTCTGTGCCTGTAGCTTTCTAGAAACATCTAGTCTGTGCCTGGAGGATTTTAGTCTCGTCTAGTCAGTGCCTGTAAGTTTATAGACTCATCTAGTCTGTGCCTGGAGTTTTTTAGTCTAGTCAAGTCAAGTCTGTGCCTGGAGGGTTTTATTCTGGTCTAGTCTGTGCCTAGAGGTTTTTATTCTGGTCTATGCCTGGAGGTCCATATTCTGGTCCAGTCTGTGTGAGGAGATATTTTGTCTAGGCTAGTCTGTGCCTGGAGGTTTTTAGTCTCGTCTAGTCTGTGCCTGGTGGTTTATAATCTCATCCAGTCTGTGCCTGGATGTTTTTAGTCTAGTCTAATCAAGTCTGTGCCTGGAGGTTTTTATTCTGGTCTAGTTTGTGCCTTGAGGTTTTTATTCTGGTCTAGTCTGTGCCTGAAAGTTTTTAGTCTCATCTACTCTGTGCCTGGAGGTCTTTATTCTGGTCCAGTATGTGCCAGGAAATATTTTGTCTCGGCTAGTCTGTGCCTGGAGGTTTTTAGTCTCATCTAGTCTGTGCCTGGACGGTTTTAGTCTAGTCTAGTCTGTGCCTGGAGGTTTGTATTCTTATCTAGTCTGTGCCTGGGGGTTCTTAGTCTCATCTAGTCTGTGCCTGGAGATTTTTGTTCTGGTCCAGTCTGTGCCCTTAGTTCTGTATTCTGGTCCAGTCTGTGCAAGGAGATATTTTGTCTAGGCTAGTCTGTGCCAGTAGGTTTTTAGACATGTCTAGTCTGTGCTGGATGTTTTTAGTCTCGTCAAGTCTGTGCCTGGAGGTTTTTAGTCTTATCTAGTCTGTGCCTGTGGGTTCTTATTCTCATCTAGTCTGTGCCTGGAGGTTATTATTCTGGTCCAGTCTGTGCCCGGAGTTCTTTATTCTGGTCCAGTCTGTGCTAGGAGATATTTTTTCTGTGCTAGTCTGTGCCTGGAGGTGTTTAGACATGTCTAGTCTGTGCCTGGAAGTTTTTAGTCTAGTCTGTTCTGTGCCTGGAGGTTTTTAGCCTTGTCTAGTCTGTGCCTGGAGGTTTTTAGTCTCGTCTAGTCTTTCCCTTGAGTATTTTATTCATATCTAGTCTGTTCCAGCGGGGTATTACTGTCATCTTGTCTGTGCCTGGACTTTTTTTTAGTCTAGTCCAGTGTGGTCTGTGGCCGGAGGATTTTATTCTGGTCTAGACAGTGCCTTGAGGTTTTATTTCTGGTCTAGTCTGTGCCTGGAGGATTTTATACTGATCTAGTCTGTGCCTGGAGGTCTTTATTCTGGTCCAGAAGGTGCAAAAGAATATTTTGTCTAGTCAAGTCTGTACCTGTCAGCTTTGCAACAGAGCCACCTACATTGCACTCGCTCCTTGCTTTCTTTCTCACAGGCATTTGAATACAGCTGTGGTGCCCGCTCCCTGCCATTCAGAGGCTGAGTATGTAGCGCAAGAATTATTTATCTCTGCTTCCACATAAGAAGAGCCAGGACTGAAAGGGGTTGCTGGACCTCTTTTGCAAACAGTAAGCTTTGCAATAGCACCACCTACATTACACTCGCTCCTTGCTTTCTCTTCTCACAGCCATTTGAATACACCTGCGGTGCCCGCTCCCTGCCATTCAGAGGCTGAGTATGTAGCACACAAATTATTGACCTCTGCTCCCACAGACGAAGAGCCAGGACTGAAAGGTGCTGCTGGACCTCTTCTGCAAACAGTAAGCTTTGCAATAGCGCCACCTACATTGCACTCGCTCCTTGCTTTCTCTTCTCACAGGCATTTGAATACACTCGTCGTGCCCGCTCCCAGCTGTCCGGAAGCCGATTCTGTAGCACAGGAATGATTGGCCTCTGCTCCCACAGACGAAAAGCCAGGAGTGAAAGGCGCTGCTGGACCTCTTCTGCAAACAGTAAGCTTTGCAACAGCGCCACCTACATTGCACTCACTCGTTGCTTTCTCTTCTCACAGGCATTTGAATACAGCTGTGGTGCCCGCTCCCTGCCATTCAGAGGCTGAGTATGTAGCGCACGAATTATTGTCCTCTGCTCCCACAGATGAAGAGCCAGGACTGAAAGGTGCTGCTGGACCTCTTCTGCAAACAGTAAGCTTTGCAACAGAGCCACCTACATTGCACTCGCTCCTTGCTTTCTCTTCCCACAGCCATTTGAATACACCTGTGGTGCCCGCTCTCAGCCGTCCTGAAGCCGAGTATGTAGCGCAAGAATTATTGACTTCTGCTTCCAGAGATGAAGAGCCAGGACTGAAAGGTGCTGCTGGACCTCTTCTGCAAACAGTAAGCTTTGCAAGAGCGCCACCTACATTGCACTCACTCCTTGCTTTCTCTTCTTACAGCCATTTGAATACACCTGTGGTGCCCTCTCAATGCCGTCCTGAAGCCGAGTATGTAGCGCACGAATTATTGACCTCTGCTTCTACATAAGAAGAGCCAGGACTGAAAGGTGCTGCTGGACCTCTTCTGCAAACAGTAAGCTTTGCAACAGCGCCACCTACATTGCACTCGCTCCTTGCTTTCTCTTCTCACAGGCATTTGAATACACTTGTGGTGCCCGCTCCCAGCCGTCCTGAAGCCGATTCTGTAGCACAGGAATGATTGGCCTCTGCTCCCACAGACTAAGAGCCAGGACTGAAAGGTGCTGCTGGACCTCTTCTGCAAACAGTAAGCTTTGCAACAGCGCCACCTACATTGCACTCGCTCCTTGCTTTCTCTTCTCACAGCCATTTGAATACACCTGTGGTGCCCGCTCTCAGCCGTCCGGAAGCCGAGTATGTAGCGCAAGAATTATTGACCTCTGCTTCCACAGACGAAGAGCCAGGACTGAAAGGTGCTGCTGGACCTCTTCTGCAAACAGTAAGCTTTGCAACAGCGCCACCTACATTGCACTCGCTCCTTGCTTTCTCTTCTCACAGGCATTTGAATACAGCTGTGGTGCCCGCTCCCTGCCATTCAGAGGCTGAGTATGTAGCGCAAGAATTATTGACCTCTGCTTCCACATAAGAAGAGGCAGGACTGAAAGGTGCTTCTGGACCTCTTCTGCAAACAGTAAGCTTTGCAACAGCGCCACCTACATTACAGTCACTCCTTGCTTTCTCTTCCCACAGCCATTTGAATACACCTGTGGTGCCCGTACTCACCCGTCCTGAAGCCGAGTATGTAGCGCAAGAATTATTGACCTCTGCTTCCACATAAGAAAAGCCAGGAGTGAAAAGTGCTGCTGGACCTCTTCTGCAAACAGTAAGCTTTGCAACAGCGCCACCTACATTGCACTCGCTCCTTGCTTTCTCTTCTCACAGCCATTTGAATACAGCTGTGGTGCCCGCTCCCAGCCGCCCTGAAGCCGATTCTGTAGCACATAAATGATTTTCCTCTGCTCCCACAGACTAAGAGCCAGGACTGAAAGGTGCTGCTGGACCTCTTCTGCAAACAGTAAGCTTTGCAATAGCGCCACCTACATTGCACTCACTCCTTGCTTTCTCTTCTCACAGCCATTTGAATACAGCTGTGGTGCCCTCTCAATGCCGTCCTGAAGCCGAGTATGTAGCACAAGAATTATTGACCTCTGCTTCTACATAAGAAGAGCCAGGACTGAAAGGGGTTGCTGGGCCTGTTCTGCAAACAGTAAGCTTTGCAACAGCGCCACCTACATTGCACTCGCTCCTTGCTTTCTCTTCTCACAGGCATTTGAATACACTTGTGGTGCCCGCTCCCAGCTGTCCTGAAGCCGATTCTGTAGCACAGGAATGATTGGCCTCTGCTCCCACAGACGAAAAGCCAGGAGTGAAAGGTTCTGCTGGACCTCTTCTGCAAACAGTAAGCTTTGCAACAGCGCCACCTACATTGCAGTCACTCCTTGCTTTCTCTTCTCACAGGCATTACAATACAGCTGTGGTGCCCGCTCTCAGCCGTCCTGAAGCCGAGTATGTAGCGCAAGAATTATTGACTTCTGCTTCCAGAGATGAAGAGCCAGGACTGAAAGGTGCTGCTGGACCTCTTCTGCAAACAGTAAGCTTTGCAACAGCGCCACCTACATTGCACTCACTCCTTGCTTTCTCTTCTTACAGCCATTTGAATACACCTGTGGTGCCCGCTCTCAGCCGTCCTGAAGCCGAGCATGTAGCGCACGAATTATTGACTTCTGCTTCCAGAGATGAAGAGCCAGGACTGAAAGGTGCTGCTGGACCTCTTCTGCAAACAGTAAGCTTTGCAACAGCGCCACCTACATTGCACTCGCTCCTTGCTTTCTCTTCCCACAGGCATTTGAATACACTTGTGGTGCCCGCTCCCAGCCGTCCTGAAGCCGATTCTGTAGCACAGGAATGATTGGCCTCTGCTCCCACAGACTAAGAGCCAGGACTGAAAGGTGCTGCTGGACCTCTTCTGCAAACAGTAAGCTTTGCAACAGCGCCACCTACATTGCACTCGCTCCTTGCTTTCTCTTCTCACAGCCATTTGAATACAGCTGTGGTGCCCGCTCCCTGAAATTCAGAGGCTGAGTATGTAGCGCAAGAATTATTGACCTCTGCTTCCACATAAGAAGAGCCAGGACTGAAAGGTGCTGCTGGACCTCTTCTGCAAACAGTAAGCTTTGCAGTAGCGCCACCTACATTGCACTCGCTCCTTGCTTTCTCTTCTCACAGCCATTTGAATACAGCTGTGGTGCCCGCTCCCAGCCGTCCTGAAGCCGAGTATGTAGCGCAAGAATTATTGACCTCTGCTTCCACATAAGAAAAGCCAGGACTGAAAGGTGCTGCTGGACCTCTTCTGCAAACAGTAAGCTTTGCAACAGCGCCACCTACATTACACTCGCTCCTTGCTTTCTCTTCCCACAGGCATTTGAATACAGCTGTGGTGCCCGCTCCCTGCCATTCAGAGGCTGAGTATGTAGCGCACGAATTATTGTCCTCTGCTCCCACAGATGAAGAGCCAGGACTGAAAGGTGCTGCTGGACCTCTTCTGCAAACAGTAAGCTTTGCAACAGAGCCACCTACATTGCACTCGCTCCTTGCTTTCTCTTCTCACAGCCATTTGAATACACCTGTGGTGCCCGCTCTCAGCCGTCCTGAAGCCGAGTATGTAGCGCAAGAATTATTGACTTCTGCTTCCAGAGATGAAGAGCCAGGACTGAAAGGTGCTGCTGGACCTCTTCTGCAAACAGTAAGCTTTGCAACAGCGCCACCTACATTGCACTCACTCCTTGCTTTCTCTTCTTACAGCCATTTGAATACACCTGTGGTGCCCTCTCAATGCCGTCCTGAAGCCGAGTATGTAGCGCACGAATTATTGACCTCTGCTTCTACATAAGAAGAGCCAGGACTGAAAGGTGCTGCTGGACCTCTTCTGCAAACAGTAAGCTTTGCAACAGCGCCACCTACATTGCCCTCGCTCCTTGCTTTCTCTTCTCACAGGCATTTGAATACACTTGTGGTGCCCGCTCCCAGCCGTCCTGAAGCCGATTCTGTAGCACAGGAATGATTGGCCTCTGCTCCCACAGACTAAGAGCCAGGACTGAAAGGTGCTGCTGGACCTCTTCTGCAAACAGTAAGCTTTGCAACAGCGCCACCTACATTGCACTCGCTCCTTGCTTTCTCTTCTCACAGCCATTTGAATACACCTGTGGTGCCCGCTCTCAGCCGTCCGGAAGCCGAGTATGTAGCGCAAGAATTATTGACCTCTGCTTCCACAGACGAAGAGCCAGGACTGAAAGGTGCTGCTGGACCTCTTCTGCAAACAGTAAGCTTTGCAACAGCGCCACCTACATTGCACTCGCTCCTTGCTTTCTCTTCTCACAGGCATTTGAATACAGCTGTGGTGCCCGCTCCCTGCCATTCAGAGGCTGAGTATGTAGCGCAAGAATTATTGACCTCTGCTTCCACATAAGAAGAGGCAGGACTGAAAGGTGCTTCTGGACCTCTTCTGCAAACAGTAAGCTTTGCAACAGCGCCACCTACATTACAGTCACTCCTTGCTTTCTCTTCCCACAGCCATTTGAATACACCTGTGGTGCCCGTACTCACCCGTCCTGAAGCCGAGTATGTAGCGCAAGAATTATTGACCTCTGCTTCCACATAAGAAAAGCCAGGACTGAAAAGTGCTGCTGGACCTCTTCTGCAAACAGTAAGCTTTGCAACAGCGCCACCTACATTGCACTCGCTCCTTGCTTTCTCTTCTCAAAGGCATTTGAATACACTCGTGGTGCCCGCTCCCAGCTGTCCTGAAGCCGATTCTGTAGCACATTAATGATTGGCCTGTGCTCCCACAGACGAAAAGCCAGGAGTGAAAGGTGCTGCTGGACCTCTTCGGCAAACAGTAAGCTTTGCAACAGTGCCACCTACATTGCACTCGCTCCTTGCTTTCTCTTCTCACAGCCATTTGAATACACCTGTGGTGCCCTCTCAATGCCGTCCTGAAGCCGAGTATGTAGCGCAAGAATTATTGACCTCTGCTTCTACATAAGAAGAGCCAGGACTGAAAGGGGTTGCTGGGCCTGTTCTGCAAACAGTAAGCTTTGCAACAGCGCCACCTACATTGCACTCGCTCCTTGCTTTCTCTTCTCACAGGCATTTGAATACACTTGTGGTGCCCGCTCCCAGCTGTCCTGAAGCCGATTCTGTAGCACAGGAATGATTGGCCTCTGCTCCCACAGACGAAAAGCCAGGAGTGAAAGGTGCTGCTGGACCTCTTCTGCAAACAGTAAGCTTTGCAACAGCGCCACCTACATTGCACTCACTCCTTGCTTTCTCTTCTCACAGGCATTACAATACAGCTGTGGTGCCCGCTCTCAGCCGTCCTGAAGCCGAGTATGTAGCGCAAGAATTATTGACCTCTGCTTCCACATAAGAAGAGCCAGGACTGAAAGGTGCTGCTGGACCTCTTCTGCAAACAGTAAGCTTTGCAGTAGCGCCACCTACATTGCACTCGCTCCTTGCTTTCTCTTCTCACAGGCATTTGAATACAGCTGTGGTGCCCGCTCCCTGAAATTCAGAGGCTGAGTATGTAGCGCAAGAATTATTGACTCTGCTTACATAAGA
>JAESHU010000281.1:295538-326500 GCA_017639245.1 Myiopsitta monachus | reverse complement strand
TTCTCTTCTCACAGGCATTTGAATACACCTGTGGTGCCCGCTCCCAGCCGTCCTGAAGCCGATTCTGTAGCACAGGAATGATTGTCCTCTGCTCCCACAGACTAAGAGCCAGGACTGAAAGGTGCTGCTGGACCTCTTCTGCAAACAGTAAGCTTTGCAATAGCGCCACCTACATTGCACTCGCTCCTTGCTTTCTCTTCCCACAGCCATTTGAATACAGCTGTGGTGCCCGCTCCCAGCCGTCCTGAAACCGAGTATGTAGCGCAAGAATTATTGACCTCTGCTTCTAAATAAGCAAAGCCAGGACTGAAAGGTGCTGCTGGACCTCTTCTGCAAACAGTAAGCTTTGCAGCAGCACCACCTACATTGCAGTCACTCCTTGCTTTCTTTTCCCACAGCCTTTTGAATACACCTGTGGTGCCCGCTCTCAGCCGTCCTGAAGCCGAGTATGTAGCGCAAGAATTATTGACCTCTGCTTCCACATAAGAAGAACCAGGACTGAAAGGGGTTGCTATACCTCTTCTGCAAACAGTAAGCTTTGCAACAGCGCCACCTACATTGCACTCGCTCCTTGCTTTCTCTTCTCACAGGCATTTGAATACAGCTGTGGTGCCCTCTCAATGCCGTCCTGAAGCCGAGTATGTAGCGCAAGAATTATTGACCTCTGCTTCCACATAAGAAAAGCCAGGACTGAAAAGTGCTGCTGGACCTCTTCTGCAAACAGTAAGCTTTGCAACAGCGCCACCTACATTGCAGTCACTCCTTGCTTTCTCTTCCCACAGCCATTTGAATACAGCTGTGGTGCCCGCTCCCAGACATCCTGAAGCCGAGTATGTAGCGCAAAATTATTGGCATCTGCTCCCACAGACGAAGAGCCAGGACTGAAAGGTGCTGCTGGACCTCTTCTGCAAACAGTAAGCTTTGCAACAGCGCCACCTACATTGCAGTCACTCCTTGCTTTCTCTTCCCACAGCCATTTGAATACACCTGTGGTGCCCGTACTCACCCGTCCTGAAGCCGAGTATGTAGCGCAAGAATTATTGACCTCTGCTTCCACATAAGAAAAGCCAGGACTGAAAAGTGCTGCTGGACCTCTTCTGCAAACAGTAAGCTTTGCAACAGCGCCACCTACATAGCACTCGCTCCTTGCTTTCTCTTCTAACAGGCATTTGAATACAGCTGTGGTGACTGCTCCGAGCCACCCTGAAGCCGATTCTGTAGCACAGGAATGATTTTCCTCTGCTCCCACAGAGAAAGAGCCAGGACTGAAAGGTGCTGCTGGACCTCTTCTGCAAACAGTAAGCTTTGCAACAGCGCCACCTACATTGCACTCACTCCTTGCTTTCTCTTCCCACAGCCATTTGAATCCACCTGTGGTGCCCGCTCAAAGCTGTCCTGAAGCCGAGTATGTAGCGCAAGAATTATTGACCTCTGCTTCTACATAAGAAGAGCCAGGACTGAAAAGTGCTGCTGGACCTCTTCTGCAAACAGTAAGCTTTGCAACAGCGCCACCTACATTGCACTCGCTCCTTGCTTTCTCTTCTCACAAGCATTTGAATACACCTGTGGTGCCCGCTCCCTGCCGTCCTGAAGCCGAGTATGTAGCGCATTAATGATTGGCCTCTGCTCCCACATAAGAAGATCCAGGACTGAAAGGTGCTGCTGGACCTCTTCTGCAAACAGTAAGCTTTGCAAGAGTGCCACCTACATTGCACTCGCTCCTTGCTTTCTCTTCTCACAGCCATTTGAATACAGCCGTGGTGCCCGCTCCCTGCCATTCAGATCCTGAGTATGTAGCGCACGAATTATTGTCCTCTGCTCCCACAGATGAAGAGCCAGGACTGAAAGGTGCTGCTGGAACTCTTCTGCAAACAGTAAGCTTTGCAACAGCGCCACCTACATTGCAGTCACTCCTTGCTTTCTCTTCCCACAGCCATTTGAATACGCCTGTGGAGCCCGTACTCACCTGTCCTGAAGCCGAGTATGTAGCGCAAGAATTATTGACCTCTGCTTCCACATAAGAAAAGCCAGGACTGAAAAGTGCTGCTGGACCTCTTCTGCAAACAGTAAGCTTTGCAACAGCGCCACCTACATTGCACTCGCTCCTTGCTTTCTCTTCCCACAGCCATTTGAATACACCTGTGGTGCCCTCTCTCAGCCGTCCTGAAGCCGAGTATGTAGCGCAAGGATTATTGACCTCTGCTTCTACATAAGCAAAGCCAGGACTGAAAGGTGCTGCTGGACCTCTTCTGCAAACAGTAAGCTTTGCAACAGTGCCACCTACATTGCACTCGCTCCTTGCTTTCTCTTCTCACAGGCATTTGAATACACCTGTGGTGCCCGCTCCCAGCCGTCCTGAAGCCGATTCTGTAGCACAGGAATGATTGTCCTCTGCTCCCACAGACTAAGAGCCAGGACTGAAAGGTGCTGCTGGACCTCTTCTGCAAACAGTAAGCTTTGCAACAGCGCCACCTACATTGCACTCGCTCCTTGCTTTCTCTTCCCACAGCCATTTGAATACACCTGTGGTGCCCGCTCCCAGCCGTCCTGAAGCCGAGTATGTAGCGCAAGAATTATTGACCTCTGCTTCCACATAAGAAGATCCAGGACTGAAAGGTGCTGCTGGACCTCTTCTGCAAACAGTAAGCTTTGCAACAGTGCCACCTACATTGCACTCGCTCCTTGCTTTCTCTTCTCACAGCCATTTGAATACAGCTGTGGTGCCCGCTCCCTGCCATTCAGAGCCTGAGTATGTAGCGCACGAATTATTGTCCTCTGCTCCCACAGATGAAGAGCCAGGACTGAAAGGTGCTGCTGGACCTCTTCTGCAAACAGTAAGCTTTGCAACAGCGCCACCTACATTGCAGTCACTCCTTGCTTTCTCTTCCCACAGCCATTTGAATACACCTGTGGTGCCCGCTCTCAGCCGTCCTGAAGCCGAGTATGTAGCGCAAGAATTATTGACCTCTGCTTCCACAGACGAAGAGCCAGGACTGAAAGGTGCTGCTGGACCTCTTCTGCAAACAGTAAGCTTTGCAACAGCGCCACCTACATTGCACTCGCTCCTTGCTTTCTCTTCCCACAGCCATTTGAATACACCTGTGGTGCCCTCTCTCAGCCGTCCTGAAGCCGAGTATGTAGCGCAAGGATTATTGACCTCTGCTTCTACATAAGAAGAGCCAGGACTGAAAGGGGTTGCTATACCTCTTCTGCAAACAGTAAGCTTTGCAACAGCGCCACCTACATTGCACTCGCTCCTTGCTTTCTCTTCTCACAGGCATTTGAATACACTTGTGGTGCCCACTCCCAGCCGTCCTGAAGCCGATTCTGTAGCACAGGAATGATTGGCCTCTGCTCCCACAGACTAAGAGCCAGGACTGAAAGGTGCTGCTGGACCTCTTCTGCAAACAGTAAGCTTTGCAACAGCGCCACCTACATTGCACTCGCTCCTTGCTTTCTCTTCCCACAGCCATTTGAATACACCTGTGGTGCCCGTACTCACCTGTCCTGAAGCCGAGTATGAAGCGCAAGAATTATTGACCTCTGCTTCCACATAAGAAAAGCCAGGACTGAAAAGTGCTGCTGGACCTCTTCTGCAAACAGTAAGCTTTGTAACAGCGCCACCTACATTGCACTAGCTCCTTGCTTTCTCTTCTCACAGGCATTTGAATACACCTGTGGTGCGCGCTCCCTGCCATTCAGAGGCTGAGTATGTAGCGCAAGAATTACTGACCTCTGCTTCCACATAAGAAGAGCCAGGACTGAAAGGTACTGCTGGACCTCTTCTGCAAACAGTAAGCTTTGCAACAGTGCCACCTACATTGCACTCGCTCCTTGCTTTCTCTTCCCACAGCCATTTGAATACACCTGTGGTGCCCGCTCTCAGCCGTCCTGAAGCCGAGTATGTAGCGCAAGGATTATTGACCTCTGCTTCTACATAAGAAGAGCCAGGACTGAAAGGGTTGCTGGACCTCTTCTGCAAACAGTAAGCTTTGCAACAGCGCCACCTACATTGCACTCGCTCCTTGCTTTCTCTTCTCACAGGCATTTGAATACACTTGTGGTGCCCGCTCCCAGCCGTCCTGAGGCCGATTCTGTAGCACAGGAATTATTGGCCTCTGCTTCTACATAAGAAGAGCCAGGACTGAAAGGGGTTGCTATACCTCTTCTGCAAACAGCAAGCTTTGCAACAGCGCCACCTACATTGCACTCGCTCCTTGCTTTCTCTTCTCACAGCCATTTGAATACACTTGTGGTGCCCGCTCTCAGCCGTCCTGAAGCCGAGTATGTAGCGCAAGTATTATTGACCTCTGCTTCCACATAAGAAAAGAAAGGATTGAAAAGTACTGCTGGACCTCTTCTGCAAACAGTAAGCTTTGCAACAGCGCCACCTACATTGCACTCGCTCCTTGCTTTCTCTTCCCACAGCCATTTGAATACACCTGTGGTGCCCGCTCCCAGCCGTCCTGAAGCCGAGTATGTAGAGCAAGAATTATTGACCTCTGCTCCCACATAAGAAAAGCCAGGACTGAAAAGTGCTGCTGGACCTCTTCTGCAAACAGTAAGCGTTGCAACAGCGCCACCTACATTGCACTAGCTCCTTGCTTTCTCTTCTCACAGGCATTTGAATACACCTGTGGTGCCCGCTCCCTGCCATTCAGAGGCTGAGTATGTAGCGCAAGAATTACTGACCTGTGCTCCCCCAGACGAAGAGCCAGGACTGAAAGGTGCTGCTGGACCTCTTCTGCAAACAGTAAGCTTTGCAACAGCGCCACCTACATTGCACTCGCTCCTTGCTTTCTCTTCCCACAGCCATTTGAATACACCTGTGGTGCCCGTACTCACCCGTCCTGAAGCCGAGTATGTAGCGCAAGAATTATTGACCTCTGCTTCCACATAAGAAAAGCCAGGACTGAAAAGTGCTGCTGGACCTCTTCTGCAAACAGTAAGCTTTGCAACAGCGCCACCTACATAGCACTCGCTCCTTGCTTTCTCTTCTAACAGGCATTTGAATACAGCTGTGGTGACTGCTCCGAGCCACCCTGAAGCCGATTCTGTAGCACAGGAATGATTTTCCTCTGCTCCCACAGAGAAAGAGCCAGGACTGAAAGGTGCTGCTGGACCTCTTCTGCAAACAGTAAGCTTTGCAACAGCGCCACCTACATTGCACTCACTCCTTGCTTTCTCTTCCCACAGCCATTTGAATCCACCTGTGGTGCCCGCTCAAAGCTGTCCTGAAGCCGAGTATGTAGCGCAAGAATTATTGACCTCTGCTTCTACATAAGAAGAGCCAGGACTGAAAAGTGCTGCTGGACCTCTTCTGCAAACAGTAAGCTTTGCAACAGCGCCACCTACATTGCACTCGCTCCTTGCTTTCTCTTCTCACAAGCATTTGAATACACCTGTGGTGCCCGCTCCCTGCCGTCCTGAAGCCGAGTATGTAGCGCATTAATGATTGGCCTCTGCTCCCACATAAGAAGATCCAGGACTGAAAGGTGCTGCTGGACCTCTTCTGCAAACAGTAAGCTTTGCAAGAGTGCCACCTACATTGCACTCGCTCCTTGCTTTCTATTCTCACAGCCATTTGAATACAGCCGTGGTGCCCGCTCCCTGCCATTCAGATCCTGAGTATGTAGCGCACGAATTATTGTCCTCTGCTCCCACAGATGAAGAGCCAGGACTGAAAGGTACTGCTGGAACTCTTCTGCAAACAGTAAGCTTTGCAACAGCGCCACCTACATTGCAGTCACTCCTTGCTTTCTCTTCCCACAGCCATTTGAATACACCTGTGGAGCCCGTACTCACCTGTCCTGAAGCCGAGTATGTAGCGCAAGAATTATTGACCTCTGCTTCCACATAAGAAAAGCCAGGACTGAAAAGTGCTGCTGGACCTCTTCTGCAAACAGTAAGCTTTGCAACAGCGCCACCTACATTGCACTCGCTCCTTGCTTTCTCTTCCCACAGCCATTTGAATACACCTGTGGTGCCCTCTCTCAGCCGTCCTGAAGCCGAGTATGTAGCGCAAGGATTATTGACCTCTGCTTCTACATAAGAAGAGCCAGGACTGAAAGGGGTTGCTATACCTCTTCTGCAAACAGTAAGCTTTGCAACAGCGCCACCTACATTGCACTCGCTCCTTGCTTTCTCTTCTCACAGGCATTTGAATACACTTGTGGTGCCCACTCCCAGCCGTCCTGAAGCCGATTCTGTAGCACAGGAATGATTGGCCTCTGCTCCCACAGACTAAGAGCCAGGACTGAAAGGTGCTGCTGGACCTCTTCTGCAAACAGTAAGCTTTGCAACAGCGCCACCTACATTGCACTCGCTCCTTGCTTTCTCTTCCCACAGCCATTTGAATACACCTGTGGTGCCCGTACTCACCTGTCCTGAAGCCGAGTATGAAGCGCAAGAATTATTGACCTCTGCTTCCACATAAGAAAAGCCAGGACTGAAAAGTGCTGCTGGACCTCTTCTGCAAAGAAGTAAGCTTTGTAACAGCGCCACCTACATTGCACTAGCTCCTTGCTTTCTCTTCTCACAGGCATTTGAATACACCTGTGGTGCGCGCTCCCTGCCATTCAGAGGCTGAGTATGTAGCGCAAGAATTACTGACCTCTGCTTCCACATAAGAAGAGCCAGGACTGAAAGGTACTGCTGGACCTCTTCTGCAAACAGTAAGCTTTGCAACAGTGCCACCTACATTGCACTCGCTCCTTGCTTTCTCTTCCCACAACCATTTGAATACACCTGTGGTGCCCGCTCTCAGCCGTCCTGAAGCCGAGTATGTAGCGCAAGGATTATTGACCTCTGCTTCTACATAAGAAGAGCCAGGACTGAAAGGGTTGCTGGACCTCTTCTGCAAACAGTAAGCTTTGCAACAGCGCCACCTACATTGCACTCGCTCCTTGCTTTCTCTTCTCACAGGCATTTGAATACACTTGTGGTGCCCGCTCCCAGCCGTCCTGAGGCCGATTCTGTAGCACAGGAATTATTGGCCTCTGCTTCTACATAAGAAGAGCCAGGACTGAAAGGGGTTGCTATACCTCTTCTGCAAACAGCAAGCTTTGCAACAGCGCCACCTACATTGCACTCGCTCCTTGCTTTCTCTTCTCACAGCCATTTGAATACACTTGTGGTGCCCGCTCTCAGCCGTCCTGAAGCCGAGTATGTAGCGCAAGTATTATTGACCTCTGCTTCCACATAAGAAAAGAAAGGATTGAAAAGTACTGCTGGACCTCTTCTGCAAACAGTAAGCTTTGCAACAGCGCCACCTACATTGCACTCGCTCCTTGCTTTCTCTTCCCACAGCCATTTGAATACACCTGTGGTGCCCGCTCCCAGCCGTCCTGAAGCCGAGTATGTAGAGCAAGAATTATTGACCTCTGCTCCCACATAAGAAAAGCCAGGACTGAAAAGTGCTGCTGGACCTCTTCTGCAAACAGTAAGCGTTGCAACAGCGCCACCTACATTGCACTAGCTCCTTGCTTTCTCTTCTCACAGGCATTTGAATACACCTGTGGTGCCCGCTCCCTGCCATTCAGAGGCTGAGTATGTAGCGCAAGAATTACTGACCTGTGCTCCCCCAGACGAAGAGCCAGGACTGAAAGGTGCTGCTGGACCTCTTCTGCAAACAGTAAGCTTTGCAACAGCGCCACCTACATTGCACTCGCTCCTTGCTTTCTCTTCCCACAGCCATTTGAATACACCTGTGGTGCCCGTACTCACCCGTCCTGAAGCCGAGTATGTAGCGCTAGAATTATTGACCTCTGCTTCCACATAAGAAAAGCCAGGACTGAAAAGTGCTGCTGGACCTCTTCTGCAAACAGTAAGCGTTGCAACAGCGCCACCTACATTGCACTAGCTCCTTGCTTTCTCTTCTCACAGGCATTTGAATACACCTGTGGTGCCCGCTCCCTGCCATTCAGAGGCTGAGTATGTAGCGCAAGAATTACTGACCTGTGCTCCCCCAGACGAAGAGCCAGGACTGAAAGGTGCTGCTGGACCTCTTCTGCAAACAGTAAGCTTTGCAACAGCGCCACCTACATAGCACTCGCTCCTTGCTTTCTCTTCTAACAGGCATTTGAATACAGCTGTGGTGACTGCTCCGAGCCACCCTGAAGCCGATTCTGTAGCACAGGAATGATTTTCCTCTGCTCCCACAGAGAAAGAGCCAGGACTGAAAGGTGCTGCTGGACCTCTTCTGCAAACAGTAAGCTTTGCAACAGCGCCACCTACATTGCACTCACTCCTTGCTTTCTCTTCCCACAGCCATTTGAATCCACCTGTGGTGCCCGCTCAAAGCTGTCCTGAAGCCGAGTATGTAGCGCAAGAATTATTGACCTCTGCTTCTACATAAGAAGAGCCAGGACTGAAAAGTGCTGCTGGACCTCTTCTGCAAACAGTAAGCTTTGCAACAGCGCCACCTACATTGCACTCGCTCCTTGCTTTCTCTTCTCACAAGCATTTGAATACACCTGTGGTGCCCGCTCCCTGCCGTCCTGAAGCCGAGTATGTAGCGCATTAATGATTGGCCTCTGCTCCCACATAAGAAGATCCAGGACTGAAAGGTGCTGCTGGACCTCTTCTGCAAACAGTAAGCTTTGCAAGAGTGCCACCTACATTGCACTCGCTCCTTGCTTTCTCTTCTCACAGCCATTTGAATACAGCCGTGGTGCCCGCTCCCTGCCATTCAGATCCTGAGTATGTAGCGCACGAATTATTGTCCTCTGCTCCCACAGATGAAGAGCCAGGACTGAAAGGTGCTGCTGGAACTCTTCTGCAAACAGTAAGCTTTGCAACAGCGCCACCTACATTGCAGTCACTCCTTGCTTTCTCTTCCCACAGCCATTTGAATACGCCTGTGGAGCCCGTACTCACCTGTCCTGAAGCCGAGTATGTAGCGCAAGAATTATTGACCTCTGCTTCCACATAAGAAAAGCCAGGACTGAAAAGTGCTGCTGGACCTCTTCTGCAAACAGTAAGCTTTGCAACAGCGCCACCTACATTGCACTCGCTCCTTGCTTTCTCTTCCCACAGCCATTTGAATACACCTGTGGTGCCCTCTCTCAGCCGTCCTGAAGCCGAGTATGTAGCGCAAGGATTATTGACCTCTGCTTCTACATAAGCAAAGCCAGGACTGAAAGGTGCTGCTGGACCTCTTCTGCAAACAGTAAGCTTTGCAACAGTGCCACCTACATTGCACTCGCTCCTTGCTTTCTCTTCTCACAGGCATTTGAATACACCTGTGGTGCCCGCTCCCAGCCGTCCTGAAGCCGATTCTGTAGCACAGGAATGATTGTCCTCTGCTCCCACAGACTAAGAGCCAGGACTGAAAGGTGCAGCTGGACCTCTTCTGCAAACAGTAAGCTTTGCAATAGCGCCACCTACATTGCACTCGCTCCTTGCTTTCTCTTCCCACAGCCATTTGAATACAGCTGTGGTGCCCGCTCCCAGCCGTCCTGAAACCGAGTATGTAGCGCAAGAATTATTGACCTCTGCTTCTACATAAGCAAAGCCAGGACTGAAAGGTGCTGCTGGACCTCTTCTGCAAACAGTAAGCTTTGCAACAGTGCCACCTACATTGCACTCGCTCCTTGCTTTCTCTTCTCACAGGCATTTGAATACAGCTGTGGTGCCCGCTCCCTGCCATTCAGAGACTGAGCAAGTAGCGCACGAATTATTGTCCTCTGCTCCCACAGATGAAGAGCCAGGACTGAAAGGTGCTGCTGGACCTCTTCTGCAAACAGTAAGCTTTGCAGCAGCACCACCTACATTGCAGTCACTCCTTGCTTTCTTTTCCCACAGCCTTTTGAATACACCTGTGGTGCCCGCTCTCAGCCGTCCTGAAGCCGAGTATGTAGCGCAAGAATTATTGACCTCTGCTTCCACATAAGAAGAACCAGGACTGAAAGGGGTTGCTATACCTCTTCTGCAAACAGTAAGCTTTGCAACAGCGCCACCTACATTGCACTCGCTCCTTGCTTTCTCTTCTCACAGCCATTTGAATACAGCTGTGGTGCCCTCTCAATGCCGTCCTGAAGCCGAGTATGTAGCGCAAGAATTATTGACCTCTGCTTCCACATAAGAAAAGCCAGGACTGAAAAGTGCTGCTGGACCTCTTCTGCAAACAGTAAGCTTTGCAACAGCGCCACCTACATTGCAGTCACTCCTTGCTTTCTCTTCCCACAGCCATTTGAATACAGCTGTGGTGCCCGCTCCCAGACATCCTGAAGCCGAGTATGTAGCGCAAAATTATTGGCATCTGCTCCCACAGACGAAGAGCCAGGACTGAAAGGTGCTGCTGGACCTCTTCTGCAAACAGTAAGCTTTGCAACAGCGCCACCTACATTGCAGTCACTCCTTGCTTTCTCTTCCCACAGCCATTTGAATACACCTGTGGTGCCCGTACTCACCCGTCCTGAAGCCGAGTATGTAGCGCAAGAATTATTGACCTCTGCTTCCACATAAGAAAAGCCAGGACTGAAAAGTGCTGCTGGACCTCTTCTGCAAACAGTAAGCTTTGCAACAGCGCCACCTACATAGCACTCGCTCCTTGCTTTCTCTTCTAACAGGCATTTGAATACAGCTGTGGTGACTGCTCCGAGCCACCCTGAAGCCGATTCTGTAGCACAGGAATGATTTTCCTCTGCTCCCACAGAGAAAGAGCCAGGACTGAAAGGTGCTGCTGGACCTCTTCTGCAAACAGTAAGCTTTGCAACAGCGCCACCTACATTGCACTCACTCCTTGCTTTCTCTTCCCACAGCCATTTGAATCCACCTGTGGTGCCCGCTCAAAGCTGTCCTGAAGCCGAGTATGTAGCGCAAGAATTATTGACCTCTGCTTCTACATAAGAAGAGCCAGGACTGAAAAGTGCTGCTGGACCTCTTCTGCAAACAGTAAGCTTTGCAACAGCGCCACCTACATTGCACTCGCTCCTTGCTTTCTCTTCTCACAAGCATTTGAATACACCTGTGGTGCCCGCTCCCTGCCGTCCTGAAGCCGAGTATGTAGCGCATTAATGATTGGCCTCTGCTCCCACATAAGAAGATCCAGGACTGAAAGGTGCTGCTGGACCTCTTCTGCAAACAGTAAGCTTTGCAAGAGTGCCACCTACATTGCACTCGCTCCTTGCTTTCTATTCTCACAGCCATTTGAATACAGCCGTGGTGCCCGCTCCCTGCCATTCAGATCCTGAGTATGTAGCGCACGAATTATTGTCCTCTGCTCCCACAGATGAAGAGCCAGGACTGAAAGGTACTGCTGGAACTCTTCTGCAAACAGTAAGCTTTGCAACAGCGCCACCTACATTGCAGTCACTCCTTGCTTTCTCTTCCCACAGCCATTTGAATACACCTGTGGAGCCCGTACTCACCTGTCCTGAAGCCGAGTATGTAGCGCAAGAATTATTGACCTCTGCTTCCACATAAGAAAAGCCAGGACTGAAAAGTGCTGCTGGACCTCTTCTGCAAACAGTAAGCTTTGCAACAGCGCCACCTACATTGCACTCGCTCCTTGCTTTCTCTTCCCACAGCCATTTGAATACACCTGTGGTGCCCTCTCTCAGCCGTCCTGAAGCCGAGTATGTAGCGCAAGGATTATTGACCTCTGCTTCTACATAAGAAGAGCCAGGACTGAAAGGGGTTGCTATACCTCTTCTGCAAACAGTAAGCTTTGCAACAGCGCCACCTACATTGCACTCGCTCCTTGCTTTCTCTTCTCACAGGCATTTGAATACACTTGTGGTGCCCACTCCCAGCCGTCCTGAAGCCGATTCTGTAGCACAGGAATGATTGGCCTCTGCTCCCACAGACTAAGAGCCAGGACTGAAAGGTGCTGCTGGACCTCTTCTGCAAACAGTAAGCTTTGCAACAGCGCCACCTACATTGCACTCGCTCCTTGCTTTCTCTTCCCACAGCCATTTGAATACACCTGTGGTGCCCGTACTCACCTGTCCTGAAGCCGAGTATGAAGCGCAAGAATTATTGACCTCTGCTTCCACATAAGAAAAGCCAGGACTGAAAAGTGCTGCTGGACCTCTTCTGCAAACAGTAAGCTTTGTAACAGCGCCACCTACATTGCACTAGCTCCTTGCTTTCTCTTCTCACAGGCATTTGAATACACCTGTGGTGCGCGCTCCCTGCCATTCAGAGGCTGAGTATGTAGCGCAAGAATTACTGACCTCTGCTTCCACATAAGAAGAGCCAGGACTGAAAGGTACTGCTGGACCTCTTCTGCAAACAGTAAGCTTTGCAACAGTGCCACCTACATTGCACTCGCTCCTTGCTTTCTCTTCCCACAGCCATTTGAATACACCTGTGGTGCCCGCTCTCAGCCGTCCTGAAGCCGAGTATGTAGCGCAAGGATTATTGACCTCTGCTTCTACATAAGAAGAGCCAGGACTGAAAGGGTTGCTGGACCTCTTCTGCAAACAGTAAGCTTTGCAACAGCGCCACCTACATTGCACTCGCTCCTTGCTTTCTCTTCTCACAGGCATTTGAATACACTTGTGGTGCCCGCTCCCAGCCGTCCTGAGGCCGATTCTGTAGCACAGGAATTATTGGCCTCTGCTTCTACATAAGAAGAGCCAGGACTGAAAGGGGTTGCTATACCTCTTCTGCAAACAGCAAGCTTTGCAACAGCGCCACCTACATTGCACTCGCTCCTTGCTTTCTCTTCTCACAGCCATTTGAATACACTTGTGGTGCCCGCTCTCAGCCGTCCTGAAGCCGAGTATGTAGCGCAAGTATTATTGACCTCTGCTTCCACATAAGAAAAGAAAGGATTGAAAAGTACTGCTGGACCTCTTCTGCAAACAGTAAGCTTTGCAACAGCGCCACCTACATTGCACTCGCTCCTTGCTTTCTCTTCCCACAGCCATTTGAATACACCTGTGGTGCCCGCTCCCAGCCGTCCTGAAGCCGAGTATGTAGAGCAAGAATTATTGACCTCTGCTCCCACATAAGAAAAGCCAGGACTGAAAAGTGCTGCTGGACCTCTTCTGCAAACAGTAAGCGTTGCAACAGCGCCACCTACATTGCACTAGCTCCTTGCTTTCTCTTCTCACAGGCATTTGAATACACCTGTGGTGCCCGCTCCCTGCCATTCAGAGGCTGAGTATGTAGCGCAAGAATTACTGACCTGTGCTCCCCCAGACGAAGAGCCAGGACTGAAAGGTGCTGCTGGACCTCTTCTGCAAACAGTAAGCTTTGCAACAGCGCCACCTACATTGCACTCGCTCCTTGCTTTCTCTTCCCACAGCCATTTGAATACACCTGTGGTGCCCTCTCTCAGCCGTCCTGAAGCCGAGTATGTAGCGCAAGGATTATTGACCTCTGCTTCTACATAAGAAGAGCCAGGACTGAAAGGGGTTGCTATACCTCTTCTGCAAACAGTAAGCTTTGCAACAGCGCCACCTACATTGCACTCGCTCCTTGCTTTCTCTTCTCACAGCCATTTGAATACAGCTGTGGTGCCCACTCCCAGCCGTCCTGAAGCCGATTCTGTAGCACAGGAATGATTGGCCTCTGCTCCCACAGACTAAGAGCCAGGACAGAAAGGTGCTGCTGGACCTCTTCTGCAAACAGTAAGCTTTGCAACAGCGCCACCTACATTGCACTCGCTCCTTGCTTTCTCTTCCCACAGCCATTTGAATACACCTGTGGTGCCCGTACTCACCTGTCCTGAAGCCGAGTATGTAGCGCAAGAATTATTGACCTCTGCTTCCACATAAGAAAAGCCAGGACTGAAAAGTGCTGCTGGACCTCTTCTGCAAACAGTAAGCTTTGCAACAGCGCCACCTACATTGCACTAGCTCCTTGCTTTCTCTTCTCACAGGCATTTGAATACACCTGTGGTGCGCGCTCAATGCCATTCAGAGGCTGAGTATGTAGCGCAAGAATTACTGACCTCTGCTCCCACAGACGAAGAGCCAGGATTGAAAGGTGCTGCTGGACCTCTTCTGCAAACAGTAAGCTTTGCAACAGCGCCACCTACATTGCACTCGCTCCTTGCTTTCTCTTCTCACAGGCATTTGAATACAGCTGTGGTGCCCGCTCCCTGAAATTCAGAGGCTGAGTATGTAGCGCACGAATTATTGTCCTCTGCTCCACAGATGAAGAGCCAGGACTGAAAGGTGCTGTTGGACCTCTTCTGCAAACAGTAAGCTTTGCAACAGCGCCACCTACATTGCAGTCACTCCTTGCTTTCTCTTCTCACAGGCATTTGAATACAGCTGTGGTGCCCGCTCTCAGCCGTCCTGAAGCCGAGTATGTAGCGCAAGAATTATTGACCTCTGCTTCCACATAAGAAGAGCCAGGACTGAAAGGTGCTGCTGGACCTCTTCTGCAAACAGTAAGCGTTGCAACAGCGCCACCTACATTGCACTAGCTCCTTGCTTTCTCTTCTCACAGCCTTTTGAATACACCTGTGGTGCCCGCTCCCTGCCATTCAGAGGCTGAGTATGTAGCGCAAGAATTACTGACCTGTGCTCCCACAGACGAAGAGCCAGGACTGAAAGGTGCTGCTGGACCTCTTCTGCAAACAGTAAGCTTTGCAACAGCGCCACCTACATTGCAGTCACACCTTGCTTTCTCTTCTCACAGGCATTTGAATACAGCTGTGGTGCCCGCTCCCTGCCATTCAGAGGCTGAGTATGTAGCGCACGAATTATTGTCCTCTGCTCCCACAGATGAAGAGCCAGGACTGAAAGGTGCTGCTGGACCTCTTCTGCAAACAGTAAGCTTTGCAACAGCGCCACCTACATTGCAGTCACTCCTTGCTTTCTCTTCCCACAGCCATTTGAATACACCTGTGGTGCCCGTACTCACCCGTCCTGAAGCCGAGTATGTAGAGCAAGAATTATTGACCTCTGCTCCCACATAAGAAAAGCCAGGACTGAAAAGTGCTGCTGGACCTCTTCTGCAAACAGTAAGCTTTGCAACAGCGCCACCTACATTGCACTCGCTCCTTGCTTTCTCTTCTCACAGGCATTTGAATACACCTGTGGTGCCCGTACTCACCTGTCCTGAAGCCGAGTATGTAGCGCAAGAATTATTGACCTCTGCTTCCACATAAGAAAAGCCAGGACTGAAAAGTGCTGCTGGACCTCTTCTGCAAACAGTAAGCTTTGCAACAGTGCCACCTACATTGCACTCGCTCCTTGCTTTCTCTTCTAACAGGCATTTGAATACAGCTGTGGTGACTGCTCCGAGCCACCCTGAAGCCGATTCTGTAGCACAGGAATGATTTTCCTCTGCTCCCACAGAGAAAGAGCCAGGACTGAAAGGTGCTGCTGGACCTCTTCTGCAAACAGTAAGCTTTGCAACAGCGCCACCTACATTGCACTCGCTCCTTGCTTTCTCTTCCCACAGCCATTTGAATCCACCTGTGGTGCCCGCTCAAAGCTGTCCTGAAGCCGAGTATGTAGCGCAAGAATTATTGACCTCTGCTTCCACAGATGAAGAGCCAGGATTGAAAGGGGTTACTGGGAATCTTCTGCAAACAGTAAGCTTTGCAACAGCGCCACCTACATTGCACTCGCTCCTTGCTTTCTCTTCTCACAGGCATTTGAATACACCTGTGGTGCCCGCTCCCAGCCGTCCTGAAGCCGATTCTGTAGCACAGGAATGATTGTCCTCTGCTCCCACAGACTAAGAGCCAGGACTGAAAGGTGCTGCTGGACCTCTTCTGCAAACAGTAAGCTTTGCAATAGCGCCACCTACATTGCACTCGCTCCTTGCTTTCTCTTCCCACAGCCATTTGAATACAGCTGTGGTGCCCGCTCCCAGCCGTCCTGAAACCGAGTATGTAGCGCAAGAATTATTGACCTCTGCTTCTACATAAGAAAAGCCAGGACTGAAAGGTGCTGCTGGACCTCTTCTGCAAACAGTAAGCTTTGCAACAGTGCCACCTACATTGCAGTCGCTCCTTGCTTTCTCTTCTCACAGGCATTTGAATACAGCTGTGGTGCCCGCTCCCTGCCATTCAGATCCTGAGTATGTAGCGCACGAATTATTGTCCTCTGCTCCCACAGATGAAGAGCCAGGACTGAAAGGTGCTGCTGGACCTCTTCTGCAAACAGTAAGCTTTGCAGCAGCACCACCTACATTGCAGTCACTCCTTGCTTTCTTTTCCCACAGCCTTTTGAATACACCTGTGGTGCCCGCTCTCAGCCGTCCTGAAGCCGAGTATGTAGCGCAAGAATTATTGACCTCTGCTTCCACATAAGAAGAACCAGGACTGAAAGGGCTTGCTATACCTCTTCTGCAAACAGTAAGCTTTGCAACAGCGCCACCTACATTGCACTCGCTCCTTGCTTTCTCTTCCCACAGCCATTTGAATACAGCTGTGGTGCCCGCTCTCAGCCGTCCTGAAGCCGAGTATGTAGCGCAAGAATTATTGACCTCTGCTTCCACATAAGAAAAGCCAGGACTGAAAAGTGCTGCTGGACCTCTTCTGCAAACAGTAAGCTTTGCAACAGCGCCACCTACATTGCAGTCACTCCTTGCTTTCTCTTCCCACAGCCATTTGAATACAGCTGTGGTGCCCGCTCCCAGACATCCTGAAGCCGAGTATGTAGCGCAAAATTATTGGCATCTGCTCCCACATAAGAAGAGCCAGGACTGAAAGGTGCTGCTGGACCTCTTCTGCAAACAGTAAGCTTTGCAACAGCGCCACCTACATTGCACTCGCTCCTTGCTTTCTCTTCTCTCAGGCATTTGAATACAGCTGTGGTGCCCGCTCCCTGCCATTCAGAGGCTGAGTATGTAGCGCACGAATTATTGTCCTCTGCTCGTACAGATGAAGAGCCAGGACTGAAAGGTGCTGCTGGACCTCTTCTGCAAACAGTAAGCTTTGCAACAGCGCCACCTACATTGCACTCGCTCCTTGCTTTCTCTTCCCACAGCCATTTGAATACAGCTGTGGTGCCCGTACTCACCCGTCCTGAAGCCGAGTATGTAGCGCAAGAATTATTGACCTCTGCTTCCACATAAGAAAAGCCAGGACTGAAAAGTGCTGCTGGACCTCTTCTGCAAACAGTAAGCTTTGCAACAGCGCCACCTACATAGCACTCGCTCCTTGCTTTCTCTTCTCACAGGCATTTGAATACAGCTGTGGTGCCCGCTCCCTGCCATTCAGATTCTGAGTATGTAGCGCACGAATTATTGTCCTCTGCTCCCACAGATGAAGAGCCAGGACTGAAAGGTGCTGCTGGACCTCTTCTGCAAACAGTAAGCTTTGCAACAGCGCCACCTACATTGCACTCGCTTCTTGCTTTCTCTTCTCACAGGCATTTGAATACACCTGTGGTGCCCGTACTCACCCGTCCTGAAGCCGAGTATGTAGCGCAAGAATTATTGACCTCTGCTTCCACATAAGAAAAGCCAGGACTGAAAAGTGCTGCTGGACCTCTTCTGCAAACAGTAAGCTTTGCAACAGTGCCACCTACATTGCACTCGCTCCTTGCTTTCTCTTCTAACAGGCATTTGAATACAGCTGTGGTGACTGCTCCGAGCCACCCTGAAGCCGATTCTGTAGCACAGGAATGATTTTCCTCTGCTCCCACAGAGAAAGAGCCAGGACTGAAAGGTGCTGCTGGACCTCTTCTGCAAACAGTAAGCTTTGCAACAGCGCCACCTACATTGCACTCACTCCTTGCTTTCTCTTCCCACAGCCATTTGAATACAGCTGTGGTGCCCGCTCAAAGCTGTCCTGAAGCCGAGTATGTAGCGCACGAATTATTGTCCTCTGCTCCCACAGATGAAGAGCCAGGACTGAAAGGTGCTGCTGGACCTCTTCTGCAAACAGTAAGCTTTGCAACAGCGCCACCTACATTGCACTCGCTCCTTGCTTTCTCTTCTCACAGGCATTTGAATACAGCTGTGGTGCCCGCTCCCTGCCATTCAGATCCTGAGTATGTAGCGCACGAATTATTGTCCTCTGCTCCCACAGATGAAGAGCCAGGACTGAAAGGTGCTGCTGGACCTCTTCTGCAAACAGTAAGCTTTGCAGCAGCACCACCTACATTGCAGTCACTCCTTGCTTTCTTTTCCCACAGCCTTTTGAATACACCTGTGGTGCCCGCTCTCAGCCGTCCTGAAGCCGAGTATGTAGCGCAAGAATTATTGACCTCTGCTTCCACATAAGAAGAACCAGGACTGAAAGGGGTTGCTATACCTCTTCTGCAAACAGTAAGCTTTGCAACAGCGCCACCTACATTGCACTCGCTCCTTGCTTTCTCTTCTCACAGCCATTTGAATACAGCTGTGGTGCCCTCTCAATGCCGTCCTGAAGCCGAGTATGTAGCGCAAGAATTATTGACCTCTGCTTCCACATAAGAAAAGCCAGGACTGAAAAGTGCTGCTGGACCTCTTCTGCAAACAGTAAGCTTTGCAACAGCGCCACCTACATTGCACTCACTCCTTGCTTTCTCTTCCCACAGCCATTTGAATACAGCTGTGGTGCCCGCTCCCAGACATCCTGAAGCCGAGTATGTAGCGCAAAATTATTGGCATCTGCTCCCACAGACGAAGAGCCAGGACTGAAAGGTGCTGCTGGACCTCTTCTGCAAACAGTAAGCTTTGCAACAGCGCCACCTACATTGCACTCGCTCCTTGCTTTCTCTTCTCTCAGGCATTTGAATACAGCTGTGGTGCCCGCTCCCTGCCATTCAGAGGCTGAGTATGTAGCGCACGAATTATTGTCCTCTGCTCGTACAGATGAAGAGCCAGGACTGAAAGGTGCTGCTGGACCTCTTCTGCAAACAGTAAGCTTTGCAACAGCGCCACCTACATTGCACTCGCTCCTTGCTTTCTCTTCCCACAGCCATTTGAATACAGCTGTGGTGCCCGTACTCACCTGTCCTGAAGCCGAGTATGTAGCGCAAGAATTATTGACCTCTGCTTCCACATAAGAAAAGCCAGGACTGAAAAGTGCTGCCGGACCTCTTCTGCAAACAGTAAGCTTTGTAACAGCGCCACCTACATTGCACTAGCTCCTTGCTTTCTCTTCTCACAGGCATTTGAATACAGCTGTGGTGCCCGCTCCCTGCCATTCAGATTCTGAGTATGTAGCGCACGAATTATTGTCCTCTGCTCCCACAGATGAAGAGCCAGGACTGAAAGGTGCTGCTGGACCTCTTCTGCAAACAGTAAGCTTTGCAACAGTGCCACCTACATTGCACTCGCTCCTTGCTTTCTCTTCTAACAGGCATTTGAATACAGCTGTGGTGCCTGCTCCGAGCCACCCTGAAGCCGATTCTGTAGCACAGGAATGATTTTCCTCTGCTCCCACAGAGAAAGAGCCAGGACTGAAAGGTGCTGCTGGACCTCTTCTGCAAACAGTAAGCTTTGCAACAGCGCCACCTACATTGCACTCACTCCTTGCTTTCTCTTCCCACAGCCATTTGAATCCACCTGTGGTGCCCGCTCAAAGCTGTCCTGAAGCCGAGTATGTAGCGCAAGAATTATTGACCTCTGCTTCCACAGATGAAGAGCCAGGATTGAAAGGGGTTGCTGGGAATCTTCTGCAAACAGTAAGCTTTGCAACAGCGCCACCTACATTGCACTCGCTCCTTGCTTTCTCTTCTCACAGGCATTTGAATACACCTGTGGTGCCCGCTCCCAGCCGTCCTGAAGCCGATTCTGTAGCACAGGAATGATTGTCCTCTGCTCCCACAGACTAAGAGCCAGGACTGAAAGGTGCTGCTGGACCTCTTCTGCAAACAGTAAGCTTTGCAACAGCGCCACCTACATTGCACTCGCTCCTTGCTTTCTCTTCCCACAGCCATTTGAATACAGCTGTGGTGCCCGTACTCACCTGTCCTGAAGCCGAGTATGTAGCGCAAGAATTATTGACCTCTGCTTCCACATAAGAAAAGCCAGGACTGAAAAGTGCTGCCGGACCTCTTCTGCAAACAGTAAGCTTTGTAACATCGCCACCTACATTGCACTAGCTCCTTGCTTTCTCTTCTCACAGGCATTTGAATAAACCTGTGGTGCGCGCTCCCTGCCATTCAGAGGCTGAGTATGTAGAGCAAGAATTACTGACCTCTGCTTCCACATAAGAAGAGCCAGGACTGAAAGGTACTGCTGGACCTCTTCTGCAAACAGTAAGCTTTGCAACAGTGCCACCTACATTGCACTCGCTCCTTGCTTTCTCTTCCCACAGCCATTTGAATACACCTGTGGTGCCCGCTCTCAGCCGTCCTGAAGCCGAGTATGTAGCGCAAGAATTATTGACCTCTGCTTCCACATAAGAAAAGCCAGGACTGAAAAGTGCTGCTGGACCTCTTCTGCAAACAGTAAGCTTTGCAACAGTGCCACCTACATTGCACTCGCTCCTTGCTTTCTCTTCTAACAGGCATTTGAATACAGCTGTGGTGACTGCTCCGAGCCACCCTGAAGCCGATTCTGTAGCACAGGAATGATTTTCCTCTGCTCCCACAGAGAAAGAGCCAGGACTGAAAGGTGCTGCTGGACCTCTTCTGCAAACAGTAAGCTTTGCAACAGCGCCACCTACATTGCACTCACTCCTTGCTTTCTCTTCCCACAGCCATTTGAATACACCTGTGGTGCCCGTACTCACCCGTCCTGAAGCCGAGTATGTAGCGCAAGAATTATTGACCTCTGCTTCCACATAAGAAAAGCCAGGACTGAAAAGTGCTGCTGGACCTCTTCTGCAAACAGTAAGCTTTGCAACAGCGCCACCTACATTGCACTCGCTCCTTGCTTTCTCTTCTCACAGGCATTTGAATACACCTGTGGTGCCCGTACTCACCCGTCCTGAAGCCGAGTATGTAGCGCAAGAATTATTGACCTCTGCTTCCACATAAGAAAAGCCAGGACTGAAAAGTGCTGCTGGACCTCTTCTGCAAACAGTAAGCTTTGCAACAGTGCCACCTACATTGCACTCGCTCCTTGCTTTCTCTTCTAACAGGCATTTGAATACAGCTGTGGTGACTGCTCCGAGCCACCCTGAAGCCGATTCTGTAGCACAGGAATGATTTTCCTCTGCTCCCACAGAGAAAGAGCCAGGACTGAAAGGTGCTGCTGGACCTCTTCTGCAAACAGTAAGCTTTGCAACAGCGCCACCTACATTGCACTCACTCCTTGCTTTCTCTTCCCACAGCCATTTGAATCCACCTGTGGTGCCCGCTCAAAGCTGTCCTGAAGCCGAGTATGTAGCGCAAGAATTATTGACCTCTGCTTCCACAGATGAAGAGCCAGGATTGAAAGGGGTTGCTGGGAATCTTCTGCAAACAGTAAGCTTTGCAACAGCGCCACCTACATTGCACTCGCTCCTTGCTTTCTCTTCTCACAGGCATTTGAATACACCTGTGGTGCCCGCTCCCAGCCGTCCTGAAGCCGATTCTGTAGCACAGGAATGATTGTCCTCTGCTCCCACAGACTAAGAGCCAGGACTGAAAGGTGCTGCTGGACCTCTTCTGCAAACAGTAAGCTTTGCAACAGCGCCACCTACATTGCACTCGCTCCTTGCTTTCTCTTCCCACAGCCATTTGAATACAGCTGTGGTGCCCGTACTCACCTGTCCTGAAGCCGAGTATGTAGCGCAAGAATTATTGACCTCTGCTTCCACATAAGAAAAGCCAGGACTGAAAAGTGCTGCCGGACCTCTTCTGCAAACAGTAAGCTTTGTAACAGCGCCACCTACATTGCACTAGCTCCTTGCTTTCTCTTCTCACAGGCATTTGAATAAACCTGTGGTGCGCGCTCCCTGCCATTCAGAGGCTGAGTATGTAGCGCAAGAATTACTGACCTCTGCTTCCACATAAGAAGAGCCAGGACTGAAAGGTACTGCTGGACCTCTTCTGCAAACAGTAAGCTTTGCAACAGTGCCACCTACATTGCACTCGCTCCTTGCTTTCTCTTCCCACAGCCATTTGAATACACCTGTGGTGCCCGCTCTCAGCCGTCCTGAAGCCGAGTATGTAGCGCAAGAATTATTGACCTCTGCTTCCACATAAGAAAAGCCAGGACTGAAAAGTGCTGCTGGACCTCTTCTGCAAACAGTAAGCTTTGCAACAGTGCCACCTACATTGCACTCGCTCCTTGCTTTCTCTTCTAACAGGCATTTGAATACAGCTGTGGTGACTGCTCCGAGCCACCCTGAAGCCGATTCTGTAGCACAGGAATGATTTTCCTCTGCTCCCACAGAGAAAGAGCCAGGACTGAAAGGTGCTGCTGGACCTCTTCTGCAAACAGTAAGCTTTGCAACAGCGCCACCTACATTGCAGTCACTCCTTGCTTTCTCTTCCCACAGCCATTTGAATACACCTGTGGTGCCCGTACTCACCCGTCCTGAAGCCGAGTATGTAGCGCAAGAATTATTGACCTCTGCTTCCACATAAGAAAAGCCAGGACTGAAAAGTGCTGCTGGACCTCTTCTGCAAACAGTAAGCTTTGCAACAGCGCCACCTACATTGCACTCGCTCCTTGCTTTCTCTTCTCACAGGCATTTGAATACACCTGTGGTGCCCGTACTCACCCGTCCTGAAGCCGAGTATGTAGCGCAAGAATTATTGACCTCTGCTTCCACATAAGAAAAGCCAGGACTGAAAAGTGCTGCTGGACCTCTTCTGCAAACAGTAAGCTTTGCAACAGTGCCACCTACATTGCACTCGCTCCTTGCTTTCTCTTCTAACAGGCATTTGAATACAGCTGTGGTGACTGCTCCGAGCCACCCTGAAGCCGATTCTGTAGCACAGGAATGATTTTCCTCTGCTCCCACAGAGAAAGAGCCAGGACTGAAAGGTGCTGCTGGACCTCTTCTGCAAACAGTAAGCTTTGCAACAGCGCCACCTACATTGCACTCACTCCTTGCTTTCTCTTCCCACAGCCATTTGAATCCACCTGTGGTGCCCGCTCAAAGCTGTCCTGAAGCCGAGTATGTAGCGCAAGAATTATTGACCTCTGCTTCCACAGATGAAGAGCCAGGATTGAAAGGGGTTGCTGGGAATCTTCTGCAAACAGTAAGCTTTGCAACAGCGCCACCTACATTGCACTCGCTCCTTGCTTTCTCTTCTCACAGGCATTTGAATACACCTGTGGTGCCCGCTCCCAGCCGTCCTGAAGCCAATTCTGTAGCACAGGAATGATTTTCCTCTGCTCCCACAGAGAAAGAGCCAGGACTGAAAGGTGCTGCTGGACCTCTTCTGCAAACAGTAAGCTTTGCAACAGCGCCACCTACATTGCACTCGCTCCTTGCTTTCTCTTCCCACAGCCATTTGAATACAGCTGTGGTGCCCGCTCCCAGCCGTCCTGAAACCGATTCTGTAGCGCAAGAATTATTGACCTCTGCTTCTACATAAGAAGAGCCAGGACTGAAATGTGCTGCTGGACCTCTTCTGCAAACAGTAAGCTTTGCAACAGTGCCACCTACATTGCACTCGCTCCTTGCTTTCTCTTCTCACAGGCATTTGAATACACCTGTGGTGCCCGCTCCCTGCCATTCAGATCCTGAGTATGTAGCGCACGAATTATTGTCCTCTGCTCCCACAGATGAAGAGCCAGGACTGAAAGGTGCTGCTGGACCTCTTCTGCAAACAGTAAGCTTTGCAGCAGCACCACCTACATTGCAGTCACTCCTTGCTTTCTTTTCCCACAGCCTTTTGAATACACCTGTGGTGCCCGCTCTCAGCCGTCCTGAAGCCGAGTATGTAGCGCAAGAATTATTGACCTCTGCTTCCACATAAGAAGAACCAGGACTGAAAGGGGTTGCTATACCTCTTCTGCAAACAGTAAGCTTTGCAACAGCGCCACCTACATTGCACTCGCTCCTTGCTTTCTCTTCTCACAGCCATTTGAATACAGCTGTGGTGCACTCTCAATGCCGTCCTGAAGCCGAGTATGTAGCGCAAGAATTATTGACCTCTGCTTCCACATAAGAAAAGCCAGGACTGAAAAGTGCTGCTGGACCTCTTCTGCAAACAGTAAGCTTTGCAACAGCGCCACCTACATTGCACTCACTCCTTGCTTTCTCTTCCCACAGCCATTTGAATACAGCTGTGGTGCCCGCTCCCAGACATCCTGAAGCCGAGTATGTAGCGCAAAATTATTGGCATCTGCTCCCACAGACGAAGAGCCAGGACTGAAAGGTGCTGCTGGACCTCTTCTGCAAACAGTAAGCTTTGCAACAGCGCCACCTACATTGCACTCGCTCCTTGCTTTCTCTTCTCTCAGGCATTTGAATACAGCTGTGGTGCCCGCTCCCTGCCATTCAGAGGCTGAGTATGTAGCGCACGAATTATTGTCCTCTGCTCGTACAGATGAAGTGCCAGGACTGAAAGGTGCTGCTGGACCTCTTCTGCAAACAGTAAGCTTTGCAACAGCGCCACCTACATTGCAGTCACTCCTTGCTTTCTCTTCCCACAGCCATTTGAATACACCTGTGGTGCCCGTACTCACCCGTCCTGAAGCCGAGTATGTAGCGCAAGAATTATTGACCTCTGCTTCCACATAAGAAAAGCCAGGACTGAAAAGTGCTGCTGGACCTCTTCTGCAAACAGTAAGCTTTGCAACAGCGCCACCTACATAGCACTCGCTCCTTGCTTTCTCTTCTCACAGGCATTTGAATACAGCTGTGGTGCCCGCTCCCTGCCATTCAGATTCTGAGTATGTAGCGCACGAATAATTGTCCTCTGCTCCCACAGATGAAGAGCCAGGACTGAAAGGTGCTGCTGGACCTCTTCTGCAAACAGTAAGCTTTGCAACAGCGCCACCTACATTGCACTCGCTCCTTGCTTTCTCTTCTCACAGGCATTTGAATACACCTGTGGTGCCCGTACTCACCCGTCCTGAAGCCGAGTATGTAGCGCAAGAATTATTGACCTCTGCTTCCACATAAGAAAAGCCAGGACTGAAAAGTGCTGCTGGACCTCTTCTGCAAACAGTAAGCTTTGCAACAGTGCCACCTACATTGCACTCGCTCCTTGCTTTCTCTTCTAACAGGCATTTGAATACAGCTGTGGTGCCTGCTCCGAGCCACCCTGAAGCCGATTCTGTAGCACAGGAATGATTTTCCTCTGCTCCCACAGAGAAAGAGCCAGGACTGAAAGGTGCTGCTGGACCTCTTCTGCAAACAGTAAGCTTTGCAACAGCGCCACCTACATTGCACTCGCTCCTTGCTTTCTCTTCCCACAGCCATTTGAATCCACCTGTGGTGCCCGTACTCACCCGTCCAGAAGCCGAGTATGTAGCGCAAGAATTATTGGCATGTGCTCCCACAGACGAAGAGCCAGGACTGAAAGGTGCTGCTGGACCTCTTCTGCAAACAGTAAGCTTTGCAACAGCGCCACCTACATTGCAGTCACTCCTTGCTTTCTCTTCCCACAGCCATTTGAATACAGCTGTGGTGCCCGCTCCCAGCCGTCCTGAAGCCGTGTATGTAGCGCAAGAATTATTGACCTCTGCTTCCACATAAGAAGAGCCAGGACTGAAAGGTGCTGCTGGACCTCTTCTGCAAACAGTAAGCTTTGCAACAGCGCCACCTACATTGCAGTCACTCCTTGCTTTCTCTTCCCACAGCCATTTGAATACACCTGTGGTGCTCGTACTCACCCGTCCTGAAGCCGAGTATGTAGCGCAAGAATTATTGACCTCTGCTTCCACATAAGAAAAGCCAGGACTGAAAAGTGCTGCTGGACCTCTTCTGCAAACAGTAAGCTTTGCAACAGCGCCACCTACATTGCACTCGCTCCTTGCTTTCTCTTCCCACAGCCATTTGAATACACCTGTGGTGCCCGCTCTCAGCTGTCCTGAAGCCGAGTATGTAGCGCAGGAATTATTGACCTCTGCTTCCACATAAGAAGAGCCAGGACTGAAAAGTGCTGCTGGACCTCTTCTGCAAACAGTAAGCTTTGCAACAGCGCCACCTACATTGCACTCGCTCCTTGCTTTCTCTTCTCACAGGCATTTGAATACAGCTGTGGTGCCCGCTCCCTGCCATTCAGAGGCTGAGTATGTAGCGCACGAATTATTGTCCTCTGCTCCCACAGATGAAGAGCCAGGACTGAAAGGTGCTGCTGGACCTCTTCTGCAAACAGTAAGCTTTGCAACAGCGCCACCTACATTGCAGTCACTCCTTGCTTTCTCTTCCCACAGCCATTTGAATACACCTGTGGAGCCCGTACTCACCCGTCCTGAAGCCGAGTATGTAGCGCAAGAATTATTGACCTCTGCTTCCACATAAGAAAAGCCAGGACTGAAAAGTGCTGCTGGACCTCTTCTGCAAACAGTAAGCTTTGCAACAGCGCCACCTACATTGCACTCGCTCCTTGCTTTCTCTTCCCACAGCCATTTGAATACACCTGTGGTGCCCTCTCTCAGCCGTCCTGAAGCCGAGTATGTAGCGCAAGGATTATTGACCTCTGCTTCTACATAAGAAGAGCCACGACTGAAAGGGGTTGCTATACCTCTTCTGCAAACAGTAAGCTTTGCAACAGCGCCACCTACATTGCACTCGCTCCTTGCTTTCTCTTCTCACAGGCATTTGAATACACTTGTGGTGCCCACTCCCAGCCGTCCTGAAGCCGATTCTGTAGCACAGGAATGATTGGCCTCTGCTCCCACAGACTAAGAGCCAGGACTGAAAGGTGCTGCTGGACCTCTTCTGCAAACAGTAAGCTTTGCAACAGTGCCACCTACATTGCACTCGCTCCTTGCTTTCTCTTCCCACAGCCATTTGAATACACCTGTGGTGCCCGCTCTCAGCCGTCCTGAAGCCGAGTATGTAGCGCAAGGATTATTGACCTCTGCTTCTACATAAGAAGAGCCAGGACTGAAAGGGTTGCTGGACCTCTTCTGCAAACAGTAAGCTTTGCAACAGCGCCACCTACATTGCACTCGCTCCTTGCTTTCTCTTCTCACAGCCATTTGAATACACTTGTGGTGCCCGCTCCCAGCCGTCCTGAGGCCGATTCTGTAGCACAGGAATTATTGGCCTCTGCTTCTACATAAGAAGAGCCAGGACTGAAAGGGGTTGCTATACCTCTTCTGCAAACAGCAAGCTTTGCAACAGCACCACCTACATTGCACTCGCTCCTTGCTTTCTCTTCTCACAGCCATTTGAATACACTTGTGGTGCCCGCTCTCAGCCGTCCTGAAGCCGAGTATGTAGCGCAAGTATTATTGACCTCTGCTTCCACATAAGAAAAGCCAGGACTGAAAAGTACTGCTGGACCTCTTCTGCAAACAGTATGCTTTGCAACAGCGCCACCTACATTGCACTCGCTCCTTGCTTTCTCTTCCCACAGCCATTTGAATACAGCTGTGGTGCCCGCTCCCAGCCGTCCTGAAGCCGAGTATGTAGCGCAAGAATTATTGACCTCTGCTCCCACAGATGAAGAGCCAGGACTGAAAGGTGCTGCTGGACCTCTTCTGCAAACAGTAAGCTTTGCAACAGCGCAACCTACATTGCAGTCACTCCTTGCTTTCTCTTCCCACAGCCATTTGAATACAGCTGTGGTGCCCGCTCCCAGCCGTCCTGAAGCCGAGTATGTAGAGCAAGAATTATTGACCTCTGCTCCCACATAAGAAAAGCCAGGACTGAAAAGTGCTGCTGGACCTCTTCTGCAAACAGTAAGCGTTGCAACAGCGCCACCTACATTGCACTAGCTCCTTGCTTTCTCTTCTCACAGGCATTTGAATACACCTGTGGTGCCCGCTCCCTGCCATTCAGAGGCTGAGTATGTAGCGCAAGAATTACTGACCTGTGCTCCCCCAGACGAAGAGCCAGGACTGAAAGGTGCTGCTGGACCTCTTCTGCAAACAGTAAGCTTTGCAACAGCGCCACCTACATTGCACTCACTCCTTGCTTTCTCTTCCCACAGCCATTTGAATACAGCTGTGGTGCCCGCTCCCAGCCGTCCTGAAGCCGAGTATGTAGCGCAAGAATTATTGACCTCTGCTTCCACATAAGAAGAGCCAGGACTGAAAGGTGCTGCTGGACCTCTTCTGCAAACAGTAAGCTTTGCAGCAGCACCACCTACATTGCAGTCACTCCTTGCTTTCTTTTCCCACAGCCTTTTGAATACACCTGTGGTGCCCGCTCTCAGCCGTCCTGAAGCCGAGTATGTAGCGCAAGAATTATTGACCTCTGCTTCCACATAAGAAGAACCAGGACTGAAAGGGGTTGCTATACCTCTTCTGCAAACAGTAAGCTTTGCAACAGCGCCACCTACATTGCACTCGCTCCTTGCTTTCTCTTCTCACAGCCATTTGAATACAGCTGTGGTGCCCTCTCAATGCCGTCCTGAAGCCGAGTATGTAGCGCAAGAATTATTGACCTCTGCTTCCACATAAGAAAAGCCAGGACTGAAAAGTGCTGCTGGACCTCTTCTGCAAACAGTAAGCTTTGCAACAGCGCCACCTACATTGCACTCACTCCTTGCTTTCTCTTCCCACAGCCATTTGAATACAGCTGTGGTGCCCGCTCCCAGACATCCTGAAGCCGAGTATGTAGCGCAAAATTATTGGCATCTGCTCCCACAGACGAAGAGCCAGGACTGAAAGGTGCTGCTGGACCTCTTCTGCAAACAGTAAGCTTTGCAACAGCGCCACCTACATTGCACTCGCTCCTTGCTTTCTCTTCCCACAGCCATTTGAATACAGCTGTGGTGCCCGCTCCCTGCCATTCAGAGGCTGAGTATGTAGCGCACGAATTATTGTCCTCTGCTCGTACAGATGAAGTGCCAGGACTGAAAGGTGCTGCTGGACCTCTTCTGCAAACAGTAAGCTTTGCAACAGCGCCACCTACATTGCAGTCACTCCTTGCTTTCTCTTCCCACAGCCATTTGAATACACCTGTGGTGCCCGTACTCACCCGTCCTGAAGCCGAGTATGTAGCGCAAGAATTATTGACCTCTGCTTCCACATAAGAAAAGCCAGGACTGAAAAGTGCTGCTGGACCTCTTCTGCAAACAGTAAGCTTTGCAACAGCGCCACCTACATAGCACTCGCTCCTTGCTTTCTCTTCTCACAGGCATTTGAATACAGCTGTGGTGCCCGCTCCCTGCCATTCAGATTCTGAGTATGTAGCGCACGAATAATTGTCCTCTGCTCCCACAGATGAAGAGCCAGGACTGAAAGGTGCTGCTGGACCTCTTCTGCAAACAGTAAGCTTTGCAACAGCGCCACCTACATTGCACTCGCTCCTTGCTTTCTCTTCTCACAGGCATTTGAATACAGCTGTGGTGCCCGTACTCACCCGTCCTGAAGCCGAGTATGTAGCGCAAGAATTATTGACCTCTGCTTCCACATAAGAAAAGCCAGGACTGAAAAGTGCTGCTGGACCTCTTCTGCAAACAGTAAGCTTTGCAACAGTGCCACCTACATTGCACTCGCTCCTTGCTTTCTCTTCTAACAGGCATTTGAATACAGCTGTGGTGCCTGCTCCGAGCCACCCTGAAGCCGATTCTGTAGCACAGGAATGATTTTCATCTGCTCCCACAGAGAAAGAGCCAGGACTGAAAGGTGCTGCTGGACCTCTTCTGCAAACAGTAAGCTTTGCAACAGCGCCACCTACATTGCACTCGCTCCTTGCTTTCTCTTCCCACAGGCATTTGAATCCACCTGTGGTGCCCGTACTCACCCGTCCAGAAGCCGAGTATGTAGCGCAAGAATTATTGGCATGTGCTCCCACAGACGAAGAGCCAGGACTGAAAGGTGCTGCTGGACCTCTTCTGCAAACAGTAAGCTTTGCAACAGCGCCACCTACATTGCAGTCACTCCTTGCTTTCTCTTCCCACAGCCATTTGAATACAGCTGTGGTGCCCGCTCCCAGCCGTCCTGAAGCCGTGTATGTAGCGCAAGAATTATTGACCTCTGCTTCCACATAAGAAGAGCCAGGACTGAAAGGTGCTGCTGGACCTCTTCTGCAAACAGTAAGCTTTGCAACAGCGCCACCTACATTGCAGTCACTCCTTGCTTTCTCTTCCCACAGCCATTTGAATACACCTGTGGTGCTCGTACTCACCCGTCCTGAAGCCGAGTATGTAGCGCAAGAATTATTGACCTCTGCTTCCACATAAGAAAAGCCAGGACTGCAAAGTGCTGCTGGACCTCTTCTGCAAACAGTAAGCTTTGCAACAGCGCCACCTACATTGCACTCGCTCCTTGCTTTCTCTTCCCACAGCCATTTGAATACACCTGTGGTGCCCGCTCTCAGCTGTCCTGAAGCCGAGTATGTAGCGCAGGAATTATTGACCTCTGCTTCCACATAAGAAGAGCCAGGACTGAAAAGTGCTGCTGGACCTCTTCTGCAAACAGTAAGCTTTGCAACAGCGCCACCTACATTGCACTCGCTCCTTGCTTTCTCTTCTCACAGCCATTTGAATACAGCTGTGGTGCCCGCTCCCTGCCATTCAGAGGCTGAGTATGTAGCGCACGAATTATTGTCCTCTGCTCCCACAGATGAAGAGCCAGGACTGAAAGGTGCTGCTGGACCTCTTCTGCAAACAGTAAGCTTTGCAACAGCGCCACCTACATTGCAGTCACTCCTTGCTTTCTCTTCCCACAGCCATTTGAATACACCTGTGGAGATCGTACTCACCCGTCCTGAAGCCGAGTATGTAGCGCAAGAATTATTGACCTCTGCTTCCACATAAGAAGAGCCAGGACTGAAAAGTGCTGCTGGACCTCTTCTGCAAACAGTAAGCTTTGCAACAGCGCCACCTACATTGCACTCGCTCCTTGCTTTCTCTTCTCACAGGCATTTGAATACACCTGTGGTGCCCTCTCTCAGCCGTCCTGAAGCCGAGTATGTAGCGCAAGGATTATTGACCTCTGCTTCTACATAAGAAGAGCCACGACTGAAAGGGGTTGCTATACCTCTTCTGCAAACAGTAAGCTTTGCAACAGCGCCACCTACATTGCACTCGCTCCTTGCTTTCTCTTCTCACAGGCATTTGAATACACTTGTGGTGCCCACTCCCAGCCGTCCTGAAGCC